>CABFOV010002335.1:33768-87924 GCA_902141375.1 Timema poppense | reverse complement strand
ATGAGTGGCTTTAGATCCCTTGTTGAAGTCAAGTTTAAAAAAAAGATAACAGGTGTGTATCGATAAATATGATCGTTAGGGTGTTTATTTCTTTTCACAAGTGGAAACACACTTGTGTGCTGACAAATATTATACATACTTGATGCGCAAATTTAACCATTTTTAGGAATCTATCGTTAGTGAGTAATGAATAAAATTTGTTACACCAATCCTACTTAACATAGTTCATCAAATAATGACCAAATTCCAAATGTAATAATCTCAAATATTGTATTCCTATTACTGTCTATAAAAAGACGAAATGGGTCACATTGTATGTTGATTCATAAAAAGGTCCGTGGGCCGCACAGAATAATGAATCGGACCGCAAGTTTGACATGTATGTTCTAGATCCATCCAAATTTAAAAAAAACAGTGGGGGACAATTTTCAATATATTCTATATGAATGTAATGCTGAAGAATTTTCACGAATGGAGCACTAAAAATTGTGTTTGAAAGCTCTTGGTTTTCAAATATTTTGCAGTAGAAAAGAGCTTTAAATATCTGCTAAAAGAATTTATAAAATATATCCAGACGATAACAATTTCAAATAACTTCTAAGAAGATCCAATTTTCAAAATATCAGCGGGTTAAGACCACTTATAATAGCTTATAGAGGCATTTAACTGTTGTAAAACTCAGGCGAGGAGCAATCTAAATAGCTTATAGCAGCATTCAAATTTCAAAAAATATCTGGGGTAGGATCTCTTAAAATAGCTTACAGGAAACTAAAATTGAAAAAAAAACACAACAAAAAACAGGGTGAGGTCAGTTTAAAATAGCTTCTAAACTCTAGATCCATCCAAATTTCAGAAATTTCCCAAAGGAGGATTACTTAAAATAGCTCTTAGGAGTATTACAATTTTTAAAAAATATTACAAGAGAGGACTACTCTAAATAACATTTCAAAGATTCTAATTTCTAAAATTGATGTAAGGACCACTCCAAATTAGTGATAGTGAAACTGGTAGTGGGGTCTAGGGGGATGTCATTGACTCTGGGGGAATAAATTAGCCTCTCTCTATTTATAATTCATACCTAACTAATATTCTTGAATTTGAAGCTGAAAGACTTGCAAAAAATAGCTTCTAATTGTATTAAATTTTCAAACATGTGCCAGGTAGAGATCAGTAGTGAGGTGGGCGTATGGAAACAGCACTGTGATTGGCTGGCTAGATCACGTGATCCTATACTCCCCCCTTCTATGTGGCATTGGATTTTTCCCTGAGCACTCATACATGGTACCAGTTTGTTGGCTCGACGTGTTGAGACCAGAATAGATCGTGACCTTGAAACCGTGAACTAGTACATAATATCATTGACCCTAGAAACACACCCCTTTTCTCCTTCTATGTGGCAATGGGCTTCCCGATGACGTCATCACAACCCTGGCACCAGTTTTGTGGCTCTACAAGACAAGTCGCCTCGATCTGTGTGACGTCATCATTGTGTGTGATGTCGCAACACTCCCCCTTGATTTTCCCTGTTGACTCATACCTGGCGCCAGTTTGATGGCTTGAAGAGACAAGTTGAGACAGGAATAAATCATGACCTTGAAACCGTGAGCTAGTACATGAGGTCATTGACCCTAGAAACACTCCCTTATCCCCCCTTATATGTGGTAATGGGTTTTACCTGATTGATCATACCTGGTGCCAGTTTGTAGGCTCGACAAGACAAGTCGAGACAGGAATAAATCACGAGTAGAATGATGTCACAAACCTCCCCCTTCCCCATTTATGTGGCAATGGGTTTTCCTGGTTATGTCGCAACTAGAGCCCATTTACACAGCACTGATTATGCACAATCAGGGGTCTCGGAAACCTTACAATGATTTATATTCCTCAATTAGGGGCCGTTATCCCCTCATAAAATACTAATAAAATTGGTTGTTTGATATTATCCGTCAACATGCGAGGATGTAGGTATCAGGCATGCCGACATGAACCCTTGGTGGTGGTGTACGAAGATAATGTGGTAGACAGGAATAAGAAAGTAATCCAGCGTTTACGTGAAAGAAGAACTACCAACAGTTTACCTGGTAGGGATTCCATTCCAACATCCCCCCGACAGAATAAGATGGGCCTGACATTTAAACAGCGCGCCCACCAGGATTTAACCCTCGATATCTTTCGCAACGCTAATGTCTGTTAGAACGGTCGTCCAATCAGATACTTCCTTCCGAGTGCACCCCACATTTGCCAGAGTTAAAAAAATCAAAATCAAAAAGAGTTTTGCTGGTCAACCAGATTTTCCGTTTCATATAAGTATTCTAGATATAATGTGTACCCGCATTTGCTTGGAGTTAGAAAATAAATAGGAGTACTCTGAAACGGGAATCAAACCTCAATCACCCTGTCATCGGCCGTCTATTATAACATTATAGTGACGCCTTAGACCGTGCGACCATCTATGCAGTATACAGAAATGCATTCCTAGTCATTTTAATTTACCAGTAAACCAAATTGAACTATGGTTAATAAGAGGGCTAATTTTAGAAAACACAAGAGAAGTGTTTAGATATAAAATATGTTGATTAATCAAATGGCTTTTACCTCCTTGCTAATAACCACGAAGAATAATGCATGTCTGACCAAGCCATAAAACCAACTTTAAAAAGACACAACCAGATTATATAATTTTGTAGTTATATTAAACATGTGAACCACGAGCTAGCTTCCACTCCACTGGCTTCTATGTTCTTTGGCTGACAATGTATATTAAATCATGTCGAGGGATTAAAATCCACATCACAACCCTTTCTCCAAAGCGGGAGTATTGCGTACAATTAAAAACGTCCTTAAGTATGCTGTCTACCTCTGACGTAACGAAGAGTCAAGATAGGATCCTCAGTGTAAATGTATTTTGCTTTTAAAGATATAACGCTGAAACAGTCATCAGCATGCACGTATGTAGAAGCATTTTATTTTTCAACCTCCTGTCAGGACTAACAGTATATTTGTAACGGCTGAGGAATATATAAAATGTACCTGCACTTGTGTGAAGGCTGAGCGAGTAACCAGAAGCGATATGGTAGACCTTGATTCATTCCCCTCCCCTACCTCCCTGCCACAAAGTTAAGCTTATCGGTATTTGGAACTGAGTCTTACTGCACGTTAGTGTTATACGGTTAAGTACAAATTACGCTAATGGATTAGGAATTAGGGAGGTTGAGTCTACATTTGCGTAAATGGAAAGTGGAAAACCATCCTCTGTTCACCCGTCTGAGATTCGCACATCAATCTCCCCCATCCTCACAGTCAAACTCAACACGAAATTAACGTGTTAGCTAAATACTCATATGATTAAATAAATAATCATTTGCAGCCCGGGAATAGGATATATTGTTTTCAGTGCGTAGAAACAATTCAGTTTTATGCCTCTTCATGAATGAATCCCCTAATCACGTCCTGGGAAATCATTCCTTAACCAGGGGACTTCTCTCCCAATTCTGTCAAAGTAGGATTTGCCAACACACCTAAGCTCGAATGGTGTCAAAGGGAACACGTACGTTGACATGGAAATGAAATTAGTGACGAAACGGGCTTGTTCCTCCTTGTTGAACACCACCTGTCCACCAAAACATCTGGTCGATGTTATTTCCTGTTTTGTATATTTCCAGAGCTTATTTCTGTGAATTTTGTACATATAAATAAATATTTAAATACCTACTGGAACTAGAACGCTTTGTCAAAATAGCAACCACATGTATGGGTAAAAATATCATTTTATGATACTTCTTTGAGGCCTTTGTGAGTGACAATTTCTTCACTATATTCAAATTTACAGCCTCTTCAAGGTGATAATCCAATTAATTTCTGTAAGGATGGGCCCCCAGACGTTTTTATACGTCCTTGGCCTCTTTATAAAACTATGTCAAGACTAAAAAACAAAAAAATAGGCTATCATCGAGAAATACTACCATGGGGTGACATTGTAACAAGACGAAAATGTCCCAGAGTAACCCCTCAAGTTTACGAAAATATCAAGAAAACACGTCCAAATGTTAAATTCTTAATATCAATTTGTTTGTATTGTACCCTCCCAAAAGGATTAGAGAAGGTAACAAACGCATAAAGAGTAATAAATATATTTTGGTTGTAGAGTGTAGAATCACAACAAGTAGGTAAAAATAATACTTAATAAACTGACAACAAAACGTTCAGTATTAAGTGCCCCGTGAGTACAGGCAAATGAGCCGAAAGTAGTTAACTAAAGGACATTACAGTTTAGGGATATATATCCAGGATCCTAAAGATTCCCGAGAAGACAACCCCTACGACTCGTCAATTGCAACAAACTGGACAGTGGCGGGTCTATAATTAAACGCATTTAAATAAGTTCTTTGAACTAACCTCAAGGGAGAGTTCGTACTATTAAATGTCGGTGCCCCAGTGCACATGACCACTAACCCTTTAGCTTATGTTCACTTAGGTTCTTAAGAAGCTTTATCTATCGCAACCCATAGTGCGTTAACGTCATAGTCACAATGAGAAGGTGCTAACCTAGTCCCTATAATACAGGAGATAATTAGCCCCAGTTAGCGCAATATAGCTACAGCCAAGAGCTATAGTGGCCACACACACACGAACAAAACGTGTCTACAAGGCTTCCCAACAAGTCCAACTACAACGATTGTACGACATAATGAGGCCGTCTACAGGCCTTAAAATAAACATGCAAGAGCAACATAAAGGCCGCCCAAGGGCAGAGCCAACAATAAGTAATGAAATACAGGACCCCAAGATAATACAATACGAGACAACATAGCCACGGCCAAGAGACCTAACTAGGTCGCAAAACATATATAACACTCCCCACTAGTGACTCGTGACATTCCCCTCCTATTAACACAGACAACATTGCCAAACAACCAATCTAACGTTAATCAGCTAAATAGCCATATTGATGGCTTTATACAAACATAATACTAACATAACTCAACTCGTGCGGATAAGCCGCTTATCACGATAAACAACACAAGTACATGTTAGAAAGAGACTATATCTGCTCATTGAACTATCATGCCCCAGTGGACTCTTGTGGAAACTTTTATAATATCGGCCTAAATATCTCGATACTTATTACATCAATTATCCAGGGGACTGACTTAGAAAGAAACAAGTGATTCATGACTCCCAACCTTCACATTACTCGTCACTATACAATTGTGATTACATAGTAATAGATACACTTCTCGGCGAGTAACAGTACAAATCGTACGCAGACAGAAATTAGCCAGTCTGGCCACCAATGAGTCTGTGAATGAGCCAACTTGAACGTAGAAATCATCTGCGGGAGCGCAGCGTGATTATGGACCTAGTGGTAGGGCAGGCGGCGCACTTCTAGTGCACTAGCGGTAGACTATGAAGGTGTTTTATTATTATTATTATTAGCACCGCGTCTTACTACCCGTTCGGGTTATACGCACTTACGCTAATGTGTGATGGTAGGGTGATTGTGAGATGAAATGGAGGACCTACAGTTTAACGTGGAATCCGAACCACGGTGGAGACCTGGCATTCCTCACATTCACAAGATGTCTTGTCAGAGGTGAAGTAAGGGTTTGGTAATCAGATAAATTTATGCCGGGACCGAGGATTGAACCCCGGCCGCCAGCATAGAAGTCTGACACCTTACCCCTAGACCACCAGGTCTCCTTATGAAGGTGTTGATGGTCTAGGTGTGGCGGGGAGCTACCTCCGGATAGCCCCTGCTTTGACTGCATTGGAGTCCATTCCGGTAAGGGTCTTCCCAGATTGACTGCTGAAGTAGAGAAGGTACAGTCAGAGACCCGATCAGTCGTAAATGATTAGAAGTTGTGTGTCTTTTTCTGCCCGAGTGATATATTAAATCAACTTACAGTTTGAGAATGAAAAAGGAAGGGGAGAACAGGTGTCAATAAATCAGGTCTTACAGCTACAGCCCAGGTCAGAGTGGTCATCAAGGGGGTAAGCGCATGCGCAATGAGAGCAAAGAAAGAGAGGCAATATGAAGCGAGTCAAGCCCCAACATTAAAATTTCTCGGGGTGGTTAGTTACGGCATTTGAACAAATTGAGGCTTATAGGTGATGACCACAAAATACACTCAAATACACATTTAGGTCAAGGGAAGACCAATCAGTAGGGTAGTTCATGAAACATAGCCTATCTCTTGAAAGGTCCAAAAGTCACATGATTGTGAGAGTTAATGTCCATTAGCTTGGCACAGTAACATAGTAAGCTTCAAAAGAAATTACCTTGTTTTAGCAGTTATAATTTCAGTCGGTCTACACAATAGAAATTAACCAGAACACACAACAAAACTGTAAATACAAGCTATAGATTCAAGATGGCTGGCAGTCACATGCCAGTTAATAAAGGTTATGAAAATGGCCACTAGGTAGCAGTATAGTACAGAACAACTGCTATTCTATGTATTTGCGCTTTTTCGCAAATTGTCAGTGCACATGATTTGAAAATAATGAAAATTGAGTCTTTGTCACAATTTAACCCCACCAGTCACAAATTCTCCCCTGATTACAGTATTTATTTGGATAGATAACATATTAGGACAGTACAACATAGCTTGTAACCACCAAAACCCGAATAAAACTTAAAATATTTGATAGGTTATGGTCATGTTAAATAATCTAATTTGACTTTCAAAATCTCTTGTGATTTTATTGTAAATAGTAAGCAGAACCTTTGCACCGACCTATTTTAGTATTTTCTAGCTTCAGCTTATTGTATATTTAATATTTTTTATTATATTATAATGGGCAAGCTGTTGATGCTTTCGATCATTTCCCACCCTGTTTGTATGTTTCAGAGATGGCGGCGAAATAATGAGGAGCTCCCTGTCCACTTGAGACGACCAGAGGTCGTACGACCCTCCCGCCCTCTCAGTGTAGACCAATGGAACCAGTTCGCGTGGGAATCATCTCAGGTACTCGATGCATGTTGGGTCGCTACAAAGGCTATATTATTTGGAAAATTATCCATTGGGCTCTACTTTGGAAGGCGAATAAACATCTACAAACTAGTTTCGTTCGATTTCCCTATCGCCCTCCCTAAATAGGCACACTTCGGGCTGAGAGAGGATAGCCAACAACTTAACTATGAAACATAATGTTTTGATAAATACTATAATATCAATAAATTTGGTTCTGTCTAATACATTTTTTAGTTTTGAGAATTTAATAAACTCTTTGAAATTAAACATGTTTTTGTAAAATGACTAGTCATCTTAATTTTGAGGATAAAATCAAAGTAAAATAATTTATTGATACATAACATCGATTAATTTTTGTTGCTTTATTGATTTGATGATAAACTTGGGTCAATTTAGCAGACATGTGTTGAGATTTATTTGGGAACTATCTACAGCAGCTATTGATTGAATACTCTCCATGGTTTGTGTCAAAATTTAAAAAAAAATTGTTACAGTAGCTTAAGAAATCCAGATATCATTAACAAATTATTGTTGAGAAAGGTGAATGAAAAATTTAACATCAAGTTTAAGTTTTAAATTTAAACTAACAAAACATACACAAACAACAAAACTTGCACATATAAAATCAAGTTTTTGTGTACTTAAAATACCTTACTTAACTTATTTTTATAAACATAATGGTATAACTAATAGATTGTGTTGATTTCTCTCTAATTTATAGATTTAACACTAATGAAAGTGCAAGTTTTGGTTTACTTTCTATATTTTTTAAAAATTCCAATCGCACATATTCTACGTTTGTACTTTTAAATTTCCGAAGTCAAACCCTAACATAGCTATATTACTATCATCAATATTTGAATGACATGCTCATCTGGGACTCTGGAGGTTGGATAAGGTTCGAATTACAGCAGATTGCACCAGGGTATCTTTCCACATTGGGTTTGTATTGTGGTGTTCCCAAATTATCTCCAGACAAATTCTGATCCATTTTCTTAAATACGTAAATTATTTATTAGTTACGAGTACTTAATTTAATGACAGTTTTAAATAGATACTTCTGGCAAAATGATATATACTAATACATACAAAAATAATTTTGAAGCCTTTTCTTCCTGTTTTTGGATTCAAGTAGGATACTGTTTAATTGTAGTTTATGACATGGCTCCAAGAATCCCATGTCCCATTTACAAAAAAAAATCTTTATATTATTATAACAAAGTCGGAAAAAATCTTCAAGCTCCATCGTTATTTAGTGCCTCATTTGTGTGTGTGTGTGTCTGTGGTAGGCTAGCCTTGTCCCGTGTGAGAATTGTGGAAGGACTTTTGCACCGGACCGTCTTGAGGTGCACCAGAGAAGTTGCAAGACCCCGTTACCAGGGGCGCCACGCAAATTGGCGTTACAGCAGGTAAATTAACTTCATAGTACTTTACAATGGTAAAACAATTGTAAACACAGATTGGTGTAACATGCTCTTTCAGCCCCTTTTCACCAGAATGGAAACTAACATTGTAATAAGTTTTCAATACACTGTAATAGTGAACGTAAATTACTTCCGGTGCACTTTGTGAGTATGATTGCCACCATGGACAGATTTGGACGTCTTTCGAGGGGTCTGGACAGGTATCGGCAGGTCTTGACAAGATTTATTTATTTATGGACTTGCGGTTGATAGGTTATTGATTAATCGACATGTTTGAATATGTACGGACACTTTGAAATTTCTAAATATTCTCATTTACCATACAGTAAGGTGGGAACTATAAGATGGTAACCCAACATCCTGACCCCATAGCAGTAGTTAACCTCCGCATTTCCTTGTAGGGTATGCATTTTATTCCCCTTTTCTTTTTTCTTTCTTCCTACCAAACTAGTTTTTGTGGGGGTATCAATTTTTGGTTACAAATTTTATCGTTGACGTAAACAACCGCCTATTTTAACAGGTTTGAACTAGTTTGAGACCGATAATATCCAAACCTCTTTGCACCTATTGACGATTGTGGCCGATCATTACCCATTATAAGCGACCATGGCTGATTCTATTTAGACATGCTAGGACGTCTGAAAGTTAATCATTTTGTTTTCTCTTTGTTTCCCTGCCACACCAATTTTCGGGCTAGTATCACTTTTTTTAATAGTGACTTCATTTTTAAAGTAATTAACCCAATATTTTAAATTGTTTGAACTGGTTTTATAATTGTATTTTCTTATAAGTCCATGCTATTTTTTTCCCTTTTTATTTTGGTCTCCCTGCCATACCATTTGTCACTTTAGCATCATCATTTGCTACTACTTCAAACTGTTTTAAACTGGTTTGATAACCTTATTTTCTTGTTAGCAAATGCAGTCTTATATCAAAATAAAATTCAGTTCATGATGATCATTTCATATAACTATACTACCCAACTTTAGGAAAAAACTTTTACAAGAGTGAAAATATGCCTGCATTAAAAATCTCATTATAATTCTTTCATTGGAAAACAATTTTTTCAAAGCAACCCAATTGCAATCTGGGAATTTTAATAATATTCTAATGTATTTTAATGTTTTTATAACAAGTTCTGAAAAAACACTGTGATTGTCCAAGTAGATTACGAAAAACGGTGAATTATGTTTTAGGAATTTCGCGTATTTGATCGCGGTAAATATGATGCCGCTTGGATTTACCCTAAAAGAACTTAAAAATGTGGTCGTCTTGCGCGCTCGTGTCGTGAATTCAAATATAGCCTGTGCTTTGCACAATGCCAATAGAAAGAGAATTTGTGGAGACACGTGGGTCAGCCGCTTGAAGCGCTCGCAACGATTTGGCCGGCCGGCAACTGAACAATACAATAATGTATAATACCGTAACGCAGTTAAGTAGATAGGATACACTAAATGACTTTGTTATCACTACCTAGTCTAAATGTATTTTAAACATTCAAAATAATAAATATATTATTTTAAACAGACACTGTTTTATTATTAAAGCCATAGCTAAAAGAAGTATTTCTTTAATCTGTCGTAAATATAAGCAATTTTATGCCTATATTCTATTTGTAATTTATGTTAATAATAATAATAACATGCTACTCTGAAAATTGACAGTTGTGGATTCTAGTAATATCTTATATATGTATTACTATTTTATAATTATTATGGTATTTTAATTAATTAATTAAATTGCTGTTTCCTTATCTATTGAACAAACATATTTTTATTGTATTACTATAACAGCTGCGTTCAAGCATAAGTTTAATGCTATAAGAAGTCCTTTTTTGCAGTAATTTAATATTCATATAAGGGGATGAGTTCCAAAACTTGTCTCATCCACATGATGTGATTTTGAGTAAAATGCGAAAAACTTTTTCTGACTCTACGTTGATGTTAAGAAGTCCAACTTTTAATTATATATTATGTGAATACAATTAGGATTATAAATCTAGAAAGAAAAATGTATTCATCAATTGGTACAAAAGATATTTAATTAAAATATTTAGATAAGAAGAGTTTTGCTACAAATCAATGTACAAAAGCAGTTATGGAAACAAACAAATAGGATAAGGTCAGTTTTGGTGCAAAGAGCATACATAGAGTAGAATGCAATAGAAGCTTCAAAACAAAATGAATAACATGAAAGTATTACGCAGTATAAAATATTACTCAATGTCTATTAAAAAAGTTAAATACAGTTAATGTAACACACAATGTTTTTAAATTTTCACTAAATTACTTGAGATATTTCAAATTCTGAGATCCTCACAGTCTTCAGGTAGTGGTATTTCTGCTTCATAAAAATCTTCTACCTCACTTTCTGTAGAATACAGAAGCACCTGCCTGTAGTAGTCCATTCCATCCTGTTCATCCCATCCTTCTCCAAAATGTTTGTTTAACAATTTCTTGACATCTTCAATTTTTTCTGCTTTCACTGGAACTTGGGATGGTAGCGGCTCAGGATTGATTGAATGTATACTTTTACCTTTCTTCAAAAATGGTTTAAAAGTTCCTGTATCCACTCGGTAGTTGATTTCTCCTTTCATGACAATGTTCTTGTTCTTGGTTTTCTTTAGTGTGATCCTCTTTGTTGGAGAAAACTTAAAGTGTAACTGACCAGGGGCTTTAATGACATCAGCTACAGAGGATTTCCAATCATGGATAGGCACATCTGAGCCTACATTTTTTACGGTTCCATATTTACAAAAAATATCTTTATATTCTTGTGGTTGGATGATGGTGTCTTTCTTCCTTATTTCTTTTTCGATTCGGCCGAAAACACGGTCAGAAGGAAGGTAGGAATGACCAACAACTGGAAATATAATGTTAACAGACTTCACATTGTCGGCAGAATCTAGAACAAGCCATTTGGCAAGCATGCCTATCATGGTTATATTCTTGTTTTGGCCTGGACAGCCATCTGCAAAAATGTGTATTTGCTCAATATTAGTCAGATCTGCATGACAAAGATAATAATAAACAATAGATGCTATCTCATTTGATCCTTTCAAGCGCTGCCCTTCAGACCAAGTAAAAATATGTACAGTGTCCGTACTTTGTTTATTCTTGGAGTGCCCTTCACAAAGAGTCATGTTATATTGATAGAGCTGCCTGGAATAGTAGGCAGCTTGATCGGGAACTTTTGGTAAAACCAAATTCTTCTGACAGTCAAATGAGAATTTAAATACCCCATCATTGCTTGTGGTTTTCAACATATCGTGAAATGATTTAGCTTTTAATTTATGCACCGTATATTTGGCCATTGCTTCAGCTTTCTGCTGATTGGTTGTGGCAGTAATTACTGATTTCAACCTAATGCACTCGGAGCATGCATCCGTGGCTGGAGACTTGAAACTGATATTGAAATCGTTCATAAAAATATCCCAGAAGTAATGATACTTGACCTTATTATGGACATCAGCTCCATTATTGTAGGCTTCCCACAATTTTCGTACACTGCCATCACTAGGAAGGTATTGTCTAACACTCTGTTCACGGGTGTAGTGAGACTCAACACATTTAATATTTTGTATGTAATTTTGAACAAGAGTTTTTTTGTCACTGTACTTTCTTGATCTCGTGTCCCCACCACGCTTTTCTGAAGGAGATCTTCCTGTCTTTAGATGTTGTTTACAAATATTTTGAACTCTGAATTTAGAAATCCCAAGTATTGACAAAAAAGCTTCACCACATACCTGCATAAGGCCACGCTTTTTAGACCTTATATAATACGAGATTGTTACACCTTTTTCAGGTCCTTCTTTTTCACTTGGACGTCTACGTTTTGGATTGTGCTGTACTGTGTACTGCAGTATGAAATTGTCCTGTGACACTTTGTCTTTATTTGAGTAAAACGCTTCATGAAAACGACGGATATCTTGCATAGGCAGGTCACAGCACTGAAAAGTCTTCTTTCGGTGTGTGCAGTCAGGTCTACGAGGTAGTGATTTTGGTTTACATCTGCAACACACACACAAAGTTCTAAGTGCTGAAGGTCCAGCAAATATAAATAATGAATAATATCAAGGTTATTTCTGCTTACCTTTCCGCTTTCAGCTTCTCTTTACGCCAGGAAGTTTTGTCACGTTTCTTTCTTCTCCCTCTTCCTTCAGCTATTAGAACTGTATTTTCACCATCCATTGCATATTACTTATTCAAACTATTAATAATAATGGTATGGATGCAAATTATATAGTGAAAACGATAAACAACGAAAGTGAATAATATTGGCATCAGGCACAGCTGATAATTTTGGTTCACTTGTTCTATTTACCATTTAACAATGTTGCCAACATTTTAAAATGTTATTTCCACAAGCTCAAATGTATTTTATTCGACTACAACATGCCATTCTAAAATAAAGCATAATTGTGGGATGAAATCAGTTTTGAAAAACATTATCTAACATGTTATGCAGTACTATTGGATTAGGTAAGCTTTGAAAAGAAAAATAGCAAATTGATATTGAGGATGATGTGAGTTTTGTAACCAAACTATATGAGGATAAGGCAAGTTCTGGAAACAACACATGTTTTCAACATGTAAAAATAAATGGATGTAGTAGGTTAAGGAGCAAAATAATATCGGAATCGGATGCAGTACCACCAAGAGAACAAGATTCAAGTGTCAACTTATTTTTTTCAATTTATGGATATGATGAGTTTTGGAACTCACCCCCTCATTTTTTAAACGTTATAATAATTACAAATTGTAATTTTAAAAAAATTATATGTAAGATCACGCGGAACCTCAGATGTTCGTTTTTTAGGTGGGATCCTTTGTTTTGTATCTTTACTAAAATATTTTGGCAGGCTAGGAAAAATATGTGAAATAGAACTGGGTTTCAAACGCCAATTTAATTGAGGAAGTTTCACCTTTTCTCAAATGATTAAAAAAATCTTAAGAAAAATGCAAGTCTGTTTCTTTTTGGAACTGCCCGCTCCCACTTTGTAAATTCGCTCCGGTCTTGGGGAGCTTGAAAATAATGTGTTTTACCGCTTGAAGATTTGTCATAGCCTGATTTGCATCCCGGTATGAAACACGTCGTCACGATTGAAACATATACCACGTACTATATCTAGAATAATATAAATATAATTTAACTACATAGACTGGATATTTAATTACTAAACTAATAATAAAAAGAACAACCTTGAATTTAAAAACAAAGGTTTCAAACTCCAAAACGTGACGATTTAAGTTTGATTCACTGTGCTCAGGCCGTGATGGGACTGTGTCGTCTTGGATCGTTTCAAAAGTGATTTCCCAAGGTCACGATCCAACACGGTACGAACACAGACCCAACATAGTCCTATCGGTGTGAATGTGGCCGATGTCGCCTCAATGGCGTCTTAATGTCGTTTCGCCTACTTCGGCTTCTTCTGGAAAGCGGCGAACCTTCACGAAGGTTCTAATCTACAATCTGACAGTGGCTGCGGAACATTCCAACATTGTCAACACAGCTGTGTGCAATAAGCCAAAACTACTGGTGAAGAAAACTTAATAATGCTGGTTCAAGAGTACGAATGCTTATATAATTTTTAGCCTAAAGATTATGATAATAATCTCACAAAAGAAAATATTTGAAAGGAAATAGCTGAAAAACTGAATGCAAGGGGTTTCTGTAAGTTTTCAAACTTTAGGACACTAATTCTAAAATATTTGTGAAACTTTTAATGGTCATCTCCAAGTCACCAAATTATATTGAGGAATTCTCCTTCTCTTGCTTTAAACAAATTATAAACCCAGTATTTTCTTCGTTTTCTCCTCTTTTTTATCAAGGGAAATAAGATAAAGCCCACATATTCCTCTGTTTGATCTTTGTCTACATTGCCGATGAGCAAAACAGTAGCGTTAACAGCACAATCCCTGCACGGCCCTATCGGTTTAAATCAAACTTGAATGTCTAACAAACAAAGAAATATAACACTTTCATTCTGAATTCCATACGCTTTACCGGCACTGAAGGAATACGATTGCAGCGCTCAAATTCTCGAGTCAACCACAGTGCCACTATTTGCATTGCATGTGATGGCAAGTGTCCACACTTGCTCATTTATATACAATATAGGATCATCATTTATTAATATCAAATTGATCTTAAACATGTTCAGACCTAGCCTTACCTAAACTTAACCTGACATACTCTAAATTAACCTTAACCTAATCTAACCTAACCAAAACTTCTGAAATTGACACATTCATATATAAAGGGAGCTTCAGACTTGGCGTAATTAAATCCTCTAGCCCAGTGGTTCACAAACTGTGGCTCGCGATTATTTCAGCACTTTATGAGGAAATTGGAAGCATTAACAACGGTTTATTGTCTCACACTAAATCTTGAGGTAGAACTCTTACAGGATTTTTGAACTTAAACACGAACGAATATTAACGTTTTTACTGTGCAAGACCGTATCGAATGGTTCATAATAAAAAAAAGGGAAACATGTTTAAATAGCAATAAACCGGAGTTCTTTGATACCCTTCACAACTTGATGGTAAATAATCAGCTTTATTTGGACGAAAATTTTAAGAACATCTTTATAGAACACTTGAAGGGACTTGGAAAAACCTTCAAAGAATATTTCACAGCAATTTCCAATAATGACATTAGGATTCATAATCCCCTGTAAGAGACAGCAGTTTTGGAATCATCTACACTAAGTGTGAGTGAAAAAGAGCAGATACTTGAAATTTCCACTGATTTTGAATTAAAAAAAGTCTATAATTTTTTGTCATTAATTGGTTTTTGGTTAAATTTAAAGGAGAAGTTCTCCTTGTTAGAGAATAGCTATTACAGCTATGTTACCATTTTCTTGTCTTGGATTCATATCTCGCTCGGGGGGGGGGGAGTGGTATAATATTCTCCCTCACACCACATAAGCTCTGGAACAATTCTACCTTACTCCTCCGGTCCATGACGGATACACACATCCGTGCATTGTGAAAGACGATACCAAACTAACAATTTTAGTAGACTTTTGTGACGGGGATAGCGGCCCCTAACTGAGGATTCCGTGGCCACTGATTGTGCATAATTAGAGCTGTGTCAATGCTCTCTAGCGGTGAAAAAACACAGGTGTTGCGATGACGTCATTGGGAAAACGTAGGTTGCAGAAGTCACGATATATTCTTGACCTTAATTGTCTTGTCAACCCGCCAGACTGGCACTAGGGTTGCGACACATACCTCTAAGGAGGAGGTCTCAAGGCAGGGGAACTATTTATCACACTCTACCCCCGACAGCCATAGCGCGAGGTTCGTGCTGGGCAGACCAGCAGAGTCTTGTGATGAGGGAGCCAATGTTCATTTTACATAAGACAGCCATAGAGCTAGGTTAGCGCCGAAACGTCATGGACTGTATGCTCCCCCCAAATAAACTACAAAACCCTAATCAATTAATAAAAACTCCAACACCTCTATCCTACCAATTAATTAATTAACAATCATTAATAATTAATCATCAAGAACCAACATGTCTTGGGGTGGTAGGCGAGGGCTGTATGGGAGGACGTAATCAGCACCTGAGAAAAGAGGTCAGGAGGAGGGGCTATTTATAGCAGCCAATCAGAGAGCAGGAGGCGGGGTCACGTGACCAGTTTCAGCCAATAAATAGACGGGGATGACAGGGCCAGAGGGCTACTGGGAATATTCCCACTCCCTTACTGTTACGCCTCCCCTACTTGACTTGGGTTTGTACATTTTAAAAACTTTTTTGTCATGTTTATAAAACAAAAATATATTTACGCAGTACACTGCTATATCTGTGGTACATCCTTGGAGGTTGTATTGTGTGTTTGTTCCTGTCTAGTGTTCCCACGAGAGTCAGACAGCTACCAGCAGACCACAGAGCACAGGACCTCCATCAATCCACTGCCATATCTGTGGTCGAATATTCGCTACTACCAAGTCTGTCAGTATTCATGAGCCTCAGTGTCTCGACAAATGGAAACACAAGAATAGCAAGCTCACCCCATCTCACATAACACCTGAACCTTTACGACCAAACTCAGGTAGGGATTCTCAGGCATTGATTTGCTGAAAATAGGGATTTATAATTTATTTCACTGTAATAATTTTATTATTAATTAATCATATGTAAAAAGTATGGGAACTACAAGCATTTTGAATGTAGATATTATGATGAAACTTTACGTTCCTTAAGTCAAAAGAGAGGGCATTACAAAAACTATATCTGTCCCTATGTGTGTCTGTCTATCTGTCTTTACCTGTGGGGTTCATTCACATTTTATGTTAAATGTTATAAATTCATACATTAAGGTAACATTTAGATTTTAATTCTACCTCTAGAACTAAGGATAGATTAAAAAAGACTGATATTTTGAAAATTCTAAAATAAATCTATTAAATATGTTTATGGTAGATATCGCTTTACATGGTACATAGTCCTGTACACTTGGTTGACAGAGAACCATTTGTTTATAGTAAATTTACTTATAACGAACATTTGAATATTAAAATGAAAGAACACTTTGAGGATTTGGTTTAAAATAGATGTTTAGGAGGAAAGTTAAGTTTTGTTGTCGTTATAAATGCAAAGTGGCTTCTGCCAATCTAAATGAAGTAGTCTCGAAGAATATTATTTCTGTTCTGCCAATGAAAATGAGAAAGTCCGTTCTCTTTGTAGCACTGTATTCCCTGCCTTCCTCTTCTCATTTTCTTTTCACTCTCTTCCTTCAGCTCTCTTTCTCTCCTGTCCATCCTTGAGTAGACTTCAATATTGAGTTTCCATTCTGGAGAGAGTATGATTACCACTCGATTGGCAACTATGGTAACCAGAGACAACAGTTTAGGGCACTGTGTTCGCTCCTTTCTTTCCACGGAGGTTATGTATCACCAAACCTCACCACCCCTTGTCCCAGACGGGTAAGGTTTCCCTTAGTGTGAAGACCCAACCAGATCTCAAGAGATAGATCTCCACATGATACTTCACCCTATGATAATACCTATGTAAGACGTATTAATTCTGTGATATCTAAGTTTAGTAAAAAGGATATCTGGGTTATGCCTCCATAAAAGTATTTATTGTTGATCTCAATTTGTTTTACCTTTATTCTTTCTTAACGCTCTCAGACACTCATTATAGGACCATTAAAAACGGTATAGAATCATTAGCCAACCGCTCTAACTCCTACAATCGTTGTCTACTTTCCCAATAAGAAATTGTAACGACACAACCCCAAAAATCTGAACATTGATCATAGCCATGCTTATATGATACTCATTGACAGGATAGTACGACATTTGTTCATTGATCAGATCTATTCATTATACTTTTTAATGATATTGGTATAATTAACTCTAAATTATGTAAAAAATCATGGATGAAGGTAAATTTTCTTTAAAGTAATATAGGTAGAGTATCCTTTTAAGATTCATCCATGAAGAAACACTCGCTTCTCAGAAATAATGGGTAAAGGATTTCACCTTTAAAATATATTTTATACCATATTTCCTGTTAAAAGAACAACTGCGCAGTAGAGCCTATTTGGTGAAGACGCCAATCCCCTATACCAATAAGAAGCTAGCCTTCACAATACCTGTCGCCAGGACTCTTTCTATTAGTTGGATTTTACACTGTTGATGAGAAGAGAAAAAGGCAAGGGGTAGGTCATATATAAACCATTGGGCGTATGTTTAAGGCATCTCCGGGATCCAAACCTCTACAACGACATCCCACCCACGCACAAGTCAGTCAAAGCCACACACTGGCAGTCACAGTCTAACACAATATAAAATAACTTACATTAATATCACAAGTGTGCAGTGATATAAAACATTTAATTGGAATATATATATATAAGTAATTAACAGGCGTCATTTAAATAAACCGCGTGTGAATAAACAGCCATCAACAGTTCTCTTTCTTTAATTTTATTAATGTACCGATTTAATTAGGGCTCGAACACGGAGCCATATACAGCTGGTTAAACGGTATCGTTTACGTACAGTGATGATAGGCGCTCGATCACGGAGCTATAGACAACCTATACATCATCACAGCATTATTATATCAGGGAATTAATCGACGCCCAAAGCGGGGCGATTGATTCCATAGTGTTACAACTTATACAACATTTTACCTCAATATGGCTCATACTTACACAATATGTTACACACTTATTACATTTAAACTTCACCTACTGAGAAATAAATAATCTTTATTTAGCGTTCATTAATCAGAGTTATACATCAAACGTTGTTTAAATATGAAACAAGGCTTTGATCAAGGATCAGATCTAATTCAAGCACGATACTTGACGTTGATCGTTGATCGTGTTTAATGTAAGCATCATATATAGTTCTGAACAACAATTAAATGTCTTGAAGTTATCATGCAAGATCAATCATAAATATGTTCTAATTATGAGGTATAAATAAACTACTTAAATAATTTTGCTAAACACTTAAATCTGAATAGTTTTTAATATGAGCAGACAAATTATATATATATATATATATATATACGTATCTAAGGGTAGCTTAATGATTACAATTTTTTTTTAAGATTTGTTCAAAACTAAGATACGATTTGAAAGAAAGTACTCGAGATTGCGTTGCACGATTGATTTAGTTTCATATCTAAAAGTTTATTACGATGTTAATTAGTGTTATTGGTGGGAGGTGTGCGATCCTAGCATGCCATGTGGCACACGTATTGTCTAGGCTATAGGCCCGACCTAAGGGTCACGGTGTGGAGGCGCAAGTCGGTAAGTTGTGTAAGATGGTCATGCTGAACTGGGAGTTATGAATCCACCAATAAAATGCAATAATAAAACATGCTGTCAGATGTATAATATGGTGATCCAGTTCTTACGGTATTAATATCAACAGTGTTTTAATTGTATATCTTTTGTAAGTACTTCAACTTTCAAGTAATAATCTATAATATTCAATATGGAAGGTGATGCGTTCTCTCAGTTGCCTTGTTAAATTTTATCAAACAATTGCAGTAAAATATTCTAAATGGAGGAATCATTTCAAAATTAGTTTGACGGCCATTGGGAATGATTGGCTTAAAGATTAAGATAAAAAGATCGTAGTTGTGTTAACATATATGAGGGATGATTCAATCCATGTGTTTGCTACATTTACAAAGGATAACGACAAACTTGATAACAATATCGTACTTTCTGATAAACACTGAAACACGAAGGTCAACAGTTACTTATCGATGGAATCATTCAAGTTTCATAACATTACTCATTTGGATGGACAGAGTTTTGATAGGTATGATCATTGATCATTGATCATATTGTCGAGGCACTAAAAGAAAAAGACGGTAAACCAATTATTCTAAGAAAAACCTCAGAATGAACGCTCGAGAAAGTTCCACAAGTTTGTAACAATAACAATACTCTGGATATTAAAACACAAGTAGATGACTGCGTTTATCATGAAGTAAATTAAATGATATATGACGGTAATACAGATATAAAGGGGTGTAATAAACATGACAAAATATTAATAGTCATAATTATTATTGTAGGAAGTATGGAACCCAACATACGGGCATACCCAGCTCACAGAACCTCTGCAAAAATAAAACTCAATCATTTTAGAGGTGGTTTTTTGTGGCGTAAGAAAAACAATAATGAGATTAAAAAAACTTGATGATATTGCATCTGATTCATTAGAAATATTCGGTTGTGACCTAATAGAGGTTGGGTGTGATAGTGTTTATACAATAATAGACAGTTGCTAGCATGAATCCTTAATGATCAATAAACATGCCGTAGTGTTTCTACAATAATAGACAGTTGCTAGCATGAATCCTTAACAATCAATAAACATGCCGTAGTGTTTCTACAATAATAGACAGTTGCTAGCATGAATCCTTAATGATCAATAAACATGCCGAAAATTTTAAATTGGACACAGCAAGCAATATTCAAATTGGTTCTCTAAAGTTGTTTAAAAAATAACTGTTGTTAGTAATATTAGGGGGCTGCTAATAAAATGAAGTCTTACAGCGGTTTCACAGTCAGTTCAGTAAGTGTTGTATTTTTGGATTGCTCTTATAGGACACACTTACTAAATGTGAAGTTTGTTATTGTTGATGTGGACTATTTTCAAAATATATGTAGTAACGTCTGTTCAAAATTTGGATCTCTGCTTTGAATTTTTGATGTTGATAGTAACGATGGGAAATATAACAAGAAAGCTCGGGTTACTAAAGTAATAGAAGGCGAGAAAATTAAATAACCTAGTGAGATGATAGATAAGAAGAAAATCGCCAATATCCTAGCGATGTAAAGTCTCAATTTTTATTTGACAATCATGACCATTTCTCTGGGATTTGAAAGAGCTCCTTTAAATATAAAATCATATTTCTAGAAGATGATGTAACTGTAGTACGGCCTGCCGAGAGGCTTTCCGAAATTTTAAAATAAAAAGTAAATAGAGGCAGAACTAGAAGGTCTAGCAGGAACATAATATAAAAACTTGATGAACCCACAGTCTAGGTTCATAATTTAGTCATTATTGAAAATAAGAATATAACAGTAAGATTATGTATAGTTATGCCTCTCAATAAATACTTAAAAATAAAATACTACAGCGGCCCAATACAGGAATAACTCGTGGATAATCTGAGAGGAAAACAATGTTTTCTATACTATATTACGAAAAGGGTTCTCACTAAGTTTAGTTGGATGAAAAATACAGTTTTTGTCTGCGTTTTTTAACATGCCTTTAAGCAGATTTTGGTATTTGGAAATGCCATTTGGACTTTCAAGTTAACCTAAGACTTTCCAGAGGGGGAATTTAAAAATATTTAAGGAGCTATAGAAGGTTTAAGATATTTTTGAAGATGTAATTGTCACAGGGGGTTTTGAAGAAGAACATGATACAAACCTAGAAGCATTACTCCAAAGAGCCATGAAAAAATAACATGAATTATAGTATAAGCCTCCAGAGGCCCCTTTTAATGAAACTTATTCACTCAGCTGAAGTAATCAATTCAAATCCGATTAAAACAAAAGCCATAATTGAAACTAAAGAATCCAAAAATCTGAAAAATTTCAGTGGCTTATGGGTACAAAGAATTAATGAAATAAGTTCATTCCTGGTTATTATTATGCAACAGCCCTCCTATGTAAATTACTCAAGAAATAATCGGTTTTTGCCTGGACTGAACAGAAATAACAAGATTTATTTTGTAAAAAAACAATTAAGATATTAATCAGTAACAGTAGCGTGTACGGCGTATGGCCCCAAATTTAACTTTGACCCCGATCAGTGTGAAGTCATCATTGTGTGTTATGTCACGACCTTGTCTCGGGTGACTTAGTTTCTTTCTTGGTATTTTTCCAACGTGGTGGAGGTTACTGACATGAATTTTCCCTCTATTTTCTTTCTTGTTCTTATATCTACAGCCCCTCTGGTTGTTAACCTTAAATATATTTTGAGCTGCAGTGATATATTATATATTGCACTCTTGTTCCTTTTTTATAGACTGGTTATTGCGTAGCTCTTCGTACAATTGCCTAGAACATCCATTATTTATGGATCCAGTATCCACTATCGGAAACACCTTATGTTTTCCTATGGAAGCTTCTAAACACAACAATTACATAAAAGTTTTTTTCTGGCGTGCCAAGTATCTTCGAAAAATTTGTCCAGCCATTTGCGTGGACCTATTTGATTTTCCGCTCACAGTTAGTTTTTAGTTATAGTTATATGTGGGGCTCTTATGTCTAATTGGACAACTAGATACTAAATGTTCAGGGGAATTGCAAAAGTAGCACCTTTTTGTTTTAGACCTCGTTTGTTCAATATAGTTGTAATTACTATTAGGTCTGACTATACTGTTAGGAACGTACCGTCTAGTATTGTACGTTTGGTAACTGTCAGTATTGTATCGTGGAGGGAAATAATTTTGATTTGGGTAGGGTTGTTGGAGTTTTTGTTTGGGAGCAACAACACTACTGGGTATAGGATATAATATTTCTCTGAATTGTCATTTTCTAAATGTGACGATAGCCTTTGTAGCTCTCACAAATAGTTAATCTGAATAAGGGATATTCGTATCTTAATACTGGGTTTAGGATTAGCATATAACTTCTACAACTGCCCTTTATCTGAATATCCACTGTATCTTCTAAATAATGTTTAGCTCCTGATGAAGTAATTAGTCACCGACACTGTGGGGATTTGTTTTGATATTCTAATTTTATTGTCTAGGTTTTCAAGATAATCAACACAAAATAGAGTTTTTAAGAAAATCTAGAAAGATATCCCAATAATTCCAAAGGTTATAATTGTTTCTAATCCATTGAATGTTATTACCTTCAAAAAGTTATGTAATGGTTCTTAAAAGTTCTAGATCTTCCAATATGTATAAATCCTTTAATTCTATTAAGTGTTCTAGAAAGATTACTGGATCCGAATTGATCTCTAGTTTTAAGTTCTATTTTTGAACTTTTTTGAGAATGGTAATGTCCTTTTCCCTAGTGTTTGGGATAATATCTATTATATTTATTTTAGGTGGAGGCTCTATTTGATTTTCGGGACATATCCACACATTTTCGGGAGACAGACAGTTTGTTCCTTCTCTACTGGTTTAGGTTTATCTTTTTGATTTCTAATATACTCGTGTATTAAAGAATTGATTTTAAAATAAAAATAATTTAATTCTTATAATTTAAGTTTAACCTGCCCATTGTCACAGCTAAAACCTAGTATTCTATCTCCAATATGTTTATATTTGGTAACACATTTATTTGTTTGTGAATAACTTATTGATTTAGTTTCCTTAACCTGGGTCAAAAACAAGGAAACAACAGATACAAAGCCTTATGGGAGATTTACTGCGCCCCTCGAAGTCAGGTATACTTTAAAATATACGGTGATAACAGCGCTTCAAAGTGAGAATTCTTTAAAACAACTCGATTGTAAAAGTTCCTCGTGATAAAGACCAGCTGAGATCTAAGAATTGCTGTCTCTCCGAGTACAATAGTCCAGGTAGTGGTAATCCCTTAGCCCCACTTCACCCCCCTTTCATTGACCAAAACTTTACAAACAAGAGAGGGTTGGACCCAAATATACAATGCCAGTGCTTCTACAGTTTAAACGTAAGAGACGCGAATCTTGGAAATGCACCTGTAAATGAATTGTTAAATATTTTGTGACCAACTTTTGTGGTCACAATAAGTTAGGATTCACTTTTTTAGTTATACTGGACTGCAAATAACTGGGATATCAGTTTTTGAATCTCATTTGGGTGTGTTGAGAGTGTTTTTTTCCTAATATGCTTATAATTCTCCTTCAACGCAAATATGGGCACATTTCCCAAACATTTTACCTTCCTCATTCCTTATCCTTTGGAGTAAATATGCGGATGGCTGTATTGGGAAGTAAGACACGGCGCACAAAATATATCAGTAACTAAAATTAAATACTTATGTTGTAAAGTTTGTATTTATTTTTATATTTTGTTTAGCCACCCCCCTAGATCGATGTCACGAGAATAACAGGGTCACGATCTATTATTGTCTCGACTTGTCTTGTCTGCCCGCCAACCTGGCTCCAGGGAAAACCCCGTTGCCCAGGGCAATGTCCTCAATATCTATTCTGGTCTTGTCAGGCCGACATACTAGCTCCAGGGTTGCGAAGGAGGAGGGGGTCTCAAGGCGGGGGAACCATTTATCACACTCTACCACCGAAAGCCATAGTGCGAGGTTCGTGCCACGTCCTCATGCCGAAACGTCACGGACCGTTTGCTCACCCCAATCAATGAGTAAAAACACCAACACCCAAATCCTAAACAAAAATCAATTAACAATAATTAATTAACAATCATTAATAATTAATCATCAAGAACCAACATGTCCAGGATTGGTAGTCAAAAGGGTGATAGGGGGGAAGAGGGGCAGGAGGAGGGGGAATCAAACGGATATAGAAAGTAGGTCAGGGGATGAGGGGAAGGAGGTTATTTATAGCAGACAATCAGAGAGTGAGGAGGCGAGGTCACGTGACCAATTTCGGCCAATCAGCGTCGGGGTCAAGTTGAGGAGTAAGGGTGGGAACACTACTACAGACAACTCACAAAGCATGAGATAACCTAGATGGTTTATACCATGATGTCTGTGTTATTTATACAGATCTGAACATAGTGTGAAGAGATACGGTTTAATTAGCTGATAATTGCCCCGTGATCGAGAACTAATTAAAGCGGTGCGGTATTTTGATGGTATAATTTGTATTTATAGCTCCATGACTGAGCGCCAATTGAAGAGTTTCGTTTTATGATATTATGTAATAAATACACATTTATTAAGTTGACATTCTTTTAATTCAAAATATGTTTATTTCAAGAGAAAATAGATCATGTCGTCGACAAACTACATATGCGGCCGATATCACGATCGTAGGGATCGCGGACAGGGGCTACAGCCCAACTCTATCAAGGACTGGTCTCCTAGTGAGGTTCTATTTCCCCATCTTTCGCATATATCTAATGCTCATGGAAGCTTCCAGAAGCACAAAATAGAATATTAAAAAAATGTGGATGGAGGTAGAATGTTCGAGAACAGGAAGCTGGCTCAAATTACCGTTTAGAAATGCATATCGTTCATTCGAGAAGAGGAAGTTATTTTTTAGAGACTTTTAAATTGTCATTTTGACTTTACTGGTCCTACGTCATGCACACTGACGTCATTTATAGTGGCTCTTGTGCCTTCTTGGAAGAAGAAGTACTTTAAGCGCCATGTAATAGATTGTATTATCTAAATTGAATTAAATAAGTTTGTAAAATTAGGACGAGATTATTGTCAATTCTTTCAAATATCCTTTCGGGTCAAATCAGGTACATTACAGGTGCAACCATGCACTGAGAGTAGTCGACCATAATATGGCAGCCAGGAATAAACAGAAACATTTCTTGATTCACATCTTTCAACTCTTTAATTTTTATAACTATACATACCTAATACAACATAACATTAACGTATTTATTGATTAATTCCTTAAATTATAATATGATAGCTCCATCGCTTAGTAAATTTACTATTTTTTATCTCTAGTATAAAGTAATAAATCTTCTCTAATAAAACCAATGGTTTGTTGACGAGTGTGTTCCGACACTGTGTTGTAGGTGCTTCCCCCACACGTCGCACAGTGAACTGCTACTTGTGTGGTCGCGAGTTTGGCTCTCTCTCAATCGCCATACATGAGCCTCAGTGTCTTAACAAGTGGCACCTGGAGAACAGCAAGCTGCCGACTCACCAGAGGAGGCCCGAGCCCGTCAAACCGGACATCCGGTTCACAGGTCAACATACTTATGCAGGGGAATTCAAAAGGAGGGCGAGGGACTTATTATTTAACAAAGAGATGGGGGTAGCTACATTCTGTTTAAACTACTGTAATACATTATTAATATTATGTAATTTTATCTTAAAAAGCTGACTTAAAGTTCTAACAATGATATTCGAAATGACAGAGAAATAATAAATGAAAATGAAGGGAAGAGAACTATTATTTGTTTCCAACTCTTAGTCCAGGCTTACCACAACTCCAGGCCTAATGTTGTGTGTTTCCGAGTAAGACTTTGTGGTACTGTACTGGCCAACTGCTCCCTACTGGACTGGCCAACTGTTATCGACTATCTTCTTGTTTACCATTTCACGTAAATACTCTTTTAACATTTATATGACCGAGTTCAAGCTTTCTCCTAAAGTATATATTTAGCATATTTATAAAGTATATACTTATTTAGCACCGCGTCTTACTACCCGTTCGGGTTATACGCTTTAAGTACTAATTGGATTAGGAATTGGGAAGGTTTAATTAGAGGAAGTGAACCCGCATTTGCGTGAAGGGAGAGTGGAAAACCATTTAGGGAAACCCCCCAGTTCACCCGACCGAGATTCGAACCTTAATCTCCCCGTCCTCAGCAGTTCTCCTAAAGTGATGTTTTCTTTGTTTTGAATTAAGTTCTGACCACCGCGTGCATCATTCGAAGGCTTACTTGAATCTTCCTTATTTTTCATCATGATTTGAAGTGCATTTTCAAGTTGTTTGCACTTCAATAGGTTGGCCTCCTCATCTAATACACAATTTGTGAAATTTGGTATTGTTTGCATAGTTTCTTTCATTGAGTTCCACCAGTTCATATCTTATCTTCCACACCTGGCTGCGCGGCTGAGTTCCACCAGTTCATCAACGTATTCCCCCGCGTGGGTTTGTCGTCGTCCGAGCGCTGTATTTGAGTACTATACTTCCCTAACAATGAGTGCTGCTGTGAAAAAACGTAAAATTGTAGATGAATGCAGTGTTTTTAATAAAGAATGGGAGTACAGTATGTTTTATTAGTGTTGAGAGTAATGTAGTGTAACAGTGTTGCTGTTATTAAACAGTACAATCTGAAGAGAGAGTTTCAAGCTGCCACAGTAAGTTTGGAAGTAATTTATCAGAAAGCGAAGTACAGCAAAAAGCTACCAACTTGTTGGCAAGTTAAAAATAACAACAAAATGTTTTTGGAAAACAGAGAACCATGCAAGAGGCTGCCACAAAGGCAAGTTTTGTACTTGATCATCAAAATTGTCAAATATAACAAAAGTTTTGTGAAGGAGGATTTTAAAAGGACTGTATGCTTGCTTCTCTTGCTATGGTCGGCCCAGAAGCCAAAACAAAGATTGAAGCTATATCGTCGCCAAGGAGAACTATAATACGTCGTATTGATGGTATTTCACAAATCTGTGAGAAGAGCTACTTGAGGCTGGCAAGTCATTGGCTCTAGATGGGAGCACTGACATACAAGATGCCGCAATACTGATTGTGTTTACTATAATTTTGCATTTGAGAAGATTTGTTGTCAGTTTAACCATTGAAAGACGCCATAACTTGCCAAGATTTGTTTGAAATTCTTGAAAACTGCTCGGAATAAGTTGGCAGGCATTACAAAAGTGTGCCTTCATTAACAGAAACACAAGTAAGCCTCATAAAGCTGCTTAGTGGTAAAGCAAAAGGGGAGCATCCACTTCATTCTGTATTATCATTCCATTTTATTACTCACCAGGAAGGTTTGTGTGGATCTGTCTCTCTCTTGTTACCCCCCCTTTTATTTATATCCCAAATCAAAGTCAGGTTGGTAACAAGAGAGCTTATTTATTTATTAACAACAATAGCAACAAAACTCGATGAGTAGAGAGTGGGACAAGCCCAGCGTTAGGCGCACAAACAATAATAAACGATACACAATGAAATAATGGGGGATGACCCCAAGTAAAAGATGGCCGCCAAGAGGACCCACAAACAATTAAATCGACCTTCACAAAAAACTCGTAATGTCTAATGATAATAAATTTAATGTAGCAACAATAACCCGCAAGCAAGCAAGCAATAAACACAATATACAGATTACTCGCTACCGGGGGCTCCCCAATAACTTACAAAAAGAGAAAATTCTCAAAGAAGGTTATCATCACTGCCATTCTAAAACACGAAAAATGGGACCAAGAGCCATTATTCGTAAGCATCATAAAAACAGCTTAACCTAGCTATTGACCCTATAAATACACTACAGCCCCGGGCTCGCGGCCCCAGGTTTGACCAACCAGGTCAGAACAAAGAATGACTATAACTTGACCTATCCATGACGGTACTGAAGGTTCGAAACAGTCCGAGAAGCGGACTGAGAAGCGTTAACCTAAACAAAATATTCTTATGTCCCCAAACTGTACTGCCATGACTTCTACAATACGCAGTCTCAAACTATACACTAAATAAAGTTAAATCATGAGATTATGTCGTACCAAACGTAATTTTGAATACATCGTTGCCCCCAAACGGAATTTTGATTAAAATACTTAAATATAAAAATGGACAGAAAGTGTCCCACCTAGAGAGTGTGAAGAAATGTGTACATGGCTTTAGAGTCCTGCCATTATATACGCTCAGTAGGAGTCACGTGAACTCACAGCGCGGGAAGCCAAAACAGGAGAAAGGGTAAGGAGGGGGAGAGCACTGTTCTGGAAAACTCTCCCATAGTCTGGGCATATTCAAACCTCGCGCCATCCGACTGGCCGTTGGTTTCACTGCACTGTCACTGGCGCGCACGGATCTGCGCATGTCGACTGTCTCTTGTTTTCATTTCTGGGGCGGGGCAACGTTGAGGCGTAGCTTGCTGAAAATGTTCCTCGCCTCAGTTTAACGTAGCCCTGGTTGCTGAAGTGATGTGTTTTTGTGTGCGGGGAGCCTTGTAGAACAGCCAAATGGAGACAGATGGTAAGTCCATGTAATTATACTCGTTCCATGTTGTGACTCTGTCACAATTAACAGAAACACAAGTAAGCCTCATAAAGCTGCTTAGTGGTAAAGCAAAAGGGGAGCATCCACTTCATTCTGTATTATCAATCCATTTTATTACTCACCAGGAAGGTTTGTGTGGATCTGTCTTGAATTTAAGATATGTGATTGACTCTATTGTGCGTGCTAACTTAATCAGAGCCAGGGGGCTAAGCCACAGTCAGTTCAGAAGTTTGCTGGATCACTTGTACAGAGAATATTCAGATGTGTTGAATCAGATCAATGTTCGTTGGTTAAGCCTGGGGTATGGAATCTGAGACAAGAAATGTCGCTCTTTTTTAAATGAAATACATTAGTTGTGAATTTCTAGATAACATGAAAAACTCAGAAACGGTTGTCATTTTCAACAAACTTAATGAACTGAATATTACCTTACAAAGCAAGGGTGTTTTTGCACATGAATTGTTTGTGAAAATGAAATCATTTAAAGTTAAACTCTTGCTATTATCCAAACAGCTGAGTGAGTAAAACTTTGTGCATTTCCTCATGTTACAGACACAGGCTATTAAACAAGCGTATTCAGAAAAATACAGTCAGCAGGTATCTGCTTTTAAAAAAGATTTTTCAAGGCGGTTCACTGATTTTTAATCTTTGGAAGATCAGTTCAATTTGATGAGCTACCCCTTTACTTTTAATATCGAAGCAGCATCGACTAATCTCCAGTTTTAATAAATTGATCTTCAGGCAGACAATTCTCTGAAGGAGACTTTTAAAAATATAAAACTAACTGAATTTTACATATCAATTAGTACAGAAAAGTTTGTTAAGATGAAAGCGTCTGCCAGAAAAATATTTGTGTTCTTTACTTCTACCTGTATTTATGAGCAAACTTTCTCATGCATGAACATTAACCAATCATAAAACAGATCTTTCTTAACAGATTCAAATCCACACCGTATCTTGTACGAGCAAGTTGATTCCTGACTACAATAAACTTGTGCAGGATTGTGGACAGTTGCAGATATACCATTAACCACAAGGATAGCTATTTTAAGTAGGGATTATCTATATTTGACTTATAAATGTATTTTGTTGTGAAAACATAGTTAATTGTTTAGTAAATCTAGATTTTGGTCACATGCGGTCCTTTAGAGACCTTGCATATCTCTCTATATGTGTCCTTTTGGGAGAAAATGTTATTCACCACTGGTTTATGTAGATTGGTAATCATAGTTCTATCAGTCAAAGTAATAAATGTTATCTATTTAAAATGGTAATTATAGTTCTACCAGTCAAAGCAATGAATGTATGGTAGTCATAGCTCACCAAGTCTTAATACTTAATGTAATCATTAAGATGCAATTCACTATCTTTTAATATAATCTTATGTTTAATTTGAGAAGCCCGTTTCCTGTTATAGAAATTATGGGGAAATGACTGAACAGATTTTGACATAATATTCCATTTGATGAATATGAAGGGTAATTCCCTACTGGGTTATTACAATATAATATAGAAACACAGAGTCATTTTAACACATATATTTATTATAGTAAATAAAAGATAAATTGTCATAAATACAGGTTTCACAAGATTGAACAAATAGCAAAGAGTGAATAAAGAATGTAACATTTACACAGTCTCACTTGGTAGATTTTGTTATTAATAGGTATCCATAAAACATGATGAATCCACAGCTGATATCTCCAGCTGATTGGAGGCTATGAAACAGGTGTCACAAAAGTACTACTGCTGGTCTTATTCCCCTATGGTACTGCCAGCATAATATAGTACATTGATAACTATAAATTTCTATGCTAAATCAAAACCTAATCATAGGCTAATATAAAAATAGAACAATTAGCGCGGACCCCACAATGAATCTAAGGCAATTTCCTTGGGTAGCGCCATTAAGCCAATACTCAGTTAATTCACAGTTTTCAACTACAGTTACATAAAGTTCTAAACTTGTTTTTAAAGTAAACAGACATCCTGGTAGTAGCCCCCAATATAAAAAACTAATGTTCATGACGTTTAGGACGTCATGACTAAATTCGGAACTAGAGAGTAATGAACTCGTGACTCAGACTAAGTCTCTATACCAACATTCTTAATGTAAGAACAGTGCCATGTGACACATAAATAATCTTAGCAAACATCTGTCTCAAAACTAACATTCTTAGCCAGAGGCTTTAATGTAAGAACAGTGCCATGTGACACATATATAATCTTAGCAAACATCTATGCTCAAGTTAGACATGACTAAACAAAACTATTCTTCTAGAAAACAAACGAGGCTTCTCATAAAATAAAAAGACATATAACAAGAAAGATGAATATGTTACATTACTTTACAAAGTCCTAGTAGCAAGGACTTGGCCACAGCGACAGGATACCAGTACAGCTGGACGCGTCGTTCATGTCCACGGTGAATTGAGTAGGGCGACCCCTTATCCCGTTGTCACGGCTGAAGGTAGCGAATCTGACGCCGCAGTCGCCATGGTCCTTCGTGACGGCGAATACTCCGTGTAGTCTTGACTCACGGTGGAACCTTTCTACGAATCTGACGCCGCAGTCTGCATGGTCTATAGTGTCGGCGCCGGGCGGCGAATATTCCTTGTAGTCGCGACTCGTCGTGGAATTATTCTACGAATCTGACGCCGCAGTCTCCATGGTCTATAGTGTCGGCGCCGGGCGGCGAATACTCCTTGTAGTCTCGACTCGTCGTGGAATTATTCTACGAAATGCTATCTCTGGACGGCCTATATATATACCAACCCTGGCTAGGACAAGGCGAAAAAGAAATGGAAAATAAGAATGTAAGAACAGACAGAAATAAAAGAGGATAAACGTGGGGTGAAAAGGAAAAACAAAAGAACACTATCGAAGGTTCTTTAAGTGACCACCAGGATCTCTGTGCGCGTAACAGGTGTAGGCATCGAATCTTGACCTCCGGTCTCTTCTCCAGCTGAGTTCAACCAGCGCGCACGTGTAGGATCGGCCATGGTTGAAAACCTCGTGTTTTTTAAAAGAATGATATCTGCAGACATCTGGCTGGGGTGAGCTTGTTCATAAATATATTATAGCATAATATATCTGTATTAATTTCACTTATTTAATATCTACTATTGTTTTTATGAGAAATAAGGATATAGACATATTTTTTAACACTTTTCGTGTGTGTACACCACGTGGCTGTAGAACGCCCGTTTATGAATTATTATCCACCAGGAAAAGCGAAGTGTTAAAGTCTTTAGTTCATAAACACAATAATATTAGCCTTCTTCTTTGATATTTAACACTGTAATTATCAAAAGCCAATATATTTGATCAACCACGTGTTAGGAGGTTAGACGATAGGTAACTTTCGTAGATCAGAAGATATCACTTTAGAAACAGATTAAATTAAATATACTGATTTAATTTCTGTCTCGCATAAAATCCCAAAAATATTAAATATTTTTCTTGTAGCTGTTCAACCATTTGGTTGACACGCTACAAATAGTTTTTCGATGATACAGAATTAAAAAAAACACTACCTTGCCATTCTCATAAATACTAGATTTGTTGACATCCATACATATGGATTTGCCCATGAACCATTTGTTTTTGCTTATATCGCGCATATGAATGAGTTAATTATTTCGATTCAAGGTCCTGATGTCACTATTATAAATGCTGCTGAAATACTACAAGCCCTTTTGGCAAGGCCGCCCCTTTGAAAGGGGAAAGTAAAGGTGGCTAACTTTGTGAATTTTCCAATACTGGATAAAGTTCTTCTGCAGGCTGCTGTTGAGAGTGACAAAGAGTTGTCAATATAGCAGTTGTGAGATATTATCTACGGACAACTGGAAACTTTGGATTTTACTTCTGCTCTGATGATCTTCAAGTTGAAGCATTGATCCAAAATTATTTACTTCATGAGATAGACAGTTTCTGGGACATACAAAACGGTACCAACCAACACGCTGTGCGTCACCCTGAGTATCTGGTACCTAGATTTAGAGGTGTCGAAGAAGGCTGCTAGATATTGGCTCAAGAAAGGTTAATTAGATAGAGTTACAACATCGACAACCATTTGTGTAAGTAGCATGAATTGCATGAAACACACTCTCCTGGGGGAGTAGCAAGCAGACTGGAAAGAGAGTAACACTGGCTGAAGGGCATTCCAGTTATTCCCTAATGTTAAAGAAAGCCTGGGAATGAGGCATCTTCAACTTTCCCAGGGGCTTTCCCACTAAACTACAGGACATGGCCCATATCTCGTGTCCCTCTTCAGGAGGAACTTGAGTGATACTGACTTATGCTGTTGTGGAGAGGAGGCGACACTAGAGCACGTGACCTCAGGATGTATGTTCGTAGAAGGTGATAGAATGGAGCTACCAATGCATATACAGGCAAACGTCACATACTGAGGAATGTGGACTGGTGGAGCTACCTCGACAAAATAGCAAATAGGGTTTCGAAGGTAGAAAGGGACAAACATATTGACGAACTAAAAGAAAGAAGGAAACTAGGACAGTACATAGGACAGACATAGGACAGAGCGGACAGGAAGAAACGATGGAGGAGGAAGCGGCGAGTGAGGACGACGGAGAAAGAGAAATAACATCAGACTCAGACGAGACATTACCAAACTGATGTAGTAACCAAATCCAGGAGTTTAGGTTAAAAGGGATGATGGACATGATCTTGATTAGCTCTGGACACATCTAATGCTTTAGCAGAGGGAAGGCGACTCAGGGATTCCAATGGTGGTAATCGCTGATGAACCTAGAGGTGTCTGGAATACCGGCTAGAGGGGAAGGAAAATAAATAAGAAACTAAAAGAGACGCTAGGAACAATCTCTAGCTGGAACCATCGAGCACTCCAAGGATGTCGACTGGTCACAGGAGGAAGTGACCAGAGAAGAAAAGGAAATGTGTCTCCCTACAAAAAATAGTTACAAAACTGAAAAAGCAGAATACAGCACAAGATATAAGTTAGTCCAGGTAAATCTAGGACCTAAATGAAGCAAAACGAATAACTAAATATGGCAAATGTAATTCCAATAGGTAAATCAAGAACAATTATAATTCACAGTTCAAGAAAAGAATATTAGTGGTTTTGCTACATAGTAAACGGAGCTTCCAACTCCGATATGGCACCCCTTTCCAGGTGGTGGATCAGGGGGTGCTCGGCCCCGATATGACACCCCTTTCCAGGTGGTGGATCAGGGGGTGCTCGGCTCCGATATGGCACCCCTTTCCAGGTGGTGGATCAGGGGGTGCTCGGCTCCGATATGGCACCCCTTTCCAGGTGGTGGATAAGGGGGTGCTCGGTTCCGATATGGCACCCCTTTCCAGGTGGTGGATAAGGGGGTGCTCGGCTCCGATATGGCACTCCCTTTCCAGGTGGTGGATAAGGGGCTGCCCGGCTCCGCTTGCTGTCCCAGGGGCTCTGAAAACATGGTCCCAGATGGCAACAGGGCGATCAAGCTGGGGGAGGGTACCGGGCAATTAAAATACCCGGGGTGGGCAAACTGGCACATTTAGGCAATGATAGGACAAGTAATTTAATAGTATATACAGGTTTAAATTCCAGATAGTTTATATGTAAAAATTTAGAAATTAAATATATAAATGAAGAGTCTAAAATGAACAGAGAAAAAAGGCCCTGATTTATAGTAATGATGTCAGGAGAAATGATAAGGAAGTCGAAAATAAAAAACCACTCCAAATGGTAGGATGAAACGTGAGAATGATGATGGTGGAAGGCAGAAGGGACCTACAGTTTAACGTGCACACACTTTGCTAGAGGTGAAGGACGTGTTTGGTAATCAGGTAAATCTGGGCCAGGACCGGGATTTGAACCACCGGACTCCTATCAAAGAATGTTGACACCTTACCCCTAGACCATCGGGTCCTCTTGTATTTATTAATATAATATCTGTAATCTGTGAACCTCCTCCAATTTCACCTTGTCACCTATAAATGTTTGACATCGTCCAAAGCCACTGCATATTTGCTAAGTGACATGTTGTGTTTACAGCGGAGGGCAAAGTGGACTACCAGGGTACGATGGACGCTATCTGGCAGTCGCACCTAGAACAACTAGTGCCGTGTGCGGCGTGTGGACGAACTTTCATGCCAGACCGGCTTCCTATCCACGAGCGTTCCTGCAAGGGCCCCAAGTGAATCAATCAACCTTCACAACCAGTTGCTCGTACTAAATACTCGACAGTCGCCATGGGACAGAACGTGCTTAATAGCCCTGTATCGATACTTTTATAACAAAATATGAAAGTGTTATAATTATTATGAATTAATCTATATTCTGTCTGTAAAACAACATGATTGCTTTGTAATAAATAAATCAAACTATACTTATCTCCTGATAGAATAGTAAGTACTCATAGTTTGTTGTTGGGTGGCCAGTGAGTGACTGCTTACAAACAGTTCAGGTCAACTGAATGTATTGATTCAGGCCAGTATTACTACCCCCCTGATCTGGGAGAGGAAAAGGTGGAAGGAATATAGCCCGAAAGGGAGATAAAGGTTTGCCTCTTTATTTAAAATTATTTTTATAAATAGATCCCCTTCACTCAATAGTAGAACATGTAGCTTTCTTTCATTTTAACTTACTTTAATATATTTGAGCTGAGAATGAGAGTGTTGTTAACAACAACAATACATCAGAACAGTACCCATTTTTCTAGTATTTGTTTGCCCTGTGCCAATATTGAACGGCCACCACCAATTCTTGTCAGGTCAGGTCAAGTATATCTCAATTTATATTTTGGCAATATAAATATGTTCGTTATCCACTCTATTTGCTCCCCTATCCCGAACATATGCACTATACTTATAAACATATGTAATGTTGCTATTTTTAAAATTTAGATTCGAAAATATCTCTTTATCATAAAGCACCGTGATGTTTATTTTGAAATGATCATTACAACGAGAAGTAAGTTGTTTTTAAGGTTAGAAAGAAACATTTTAAAGTGATATTTAACGAGTCAAAAACTCAGATATGGCCCAACACAATCCAGTCACACCCTCATATATAGTGGGTCCTACATTTGGTATGGATTTTAAAACCAAGAGCAGTTTTTTTTTGTCTATTTCTTAAATATACAAATAACGAACTCTATATCTTTGCAGTATTTTAAAATAAAGTTTAAAACTAAACCACCCATGTTGATATAGTATTTGTTACATCTAATAAAATCAACCTAATAAACCGTGAGTAAGGATTTATTTGGTGACGACATAGACAAAATAAAATCGATACCAGTAATATAGTTTATTAGAACAAATAAAGGCTTTCATATATTATTTGTTAGCAAAAATGCCTCTTGTTTAATTTAATAAGCACTTTTTTCTATCAACTCTTTCACCCCACAGTACTTCTGAGAACTAGTAGCTATTGGCTACATGGGGATCTCTTCTCTATAAGGATAATTGATGGGAGATGTGTACATAAAAGTAACTTGTAAGGAATTAGGAAACAGCCTACACCGTCAGAAAATGACCATTTAGGGGAATTGAAATACAAGACAGTCAGCAACAACAGATAGCTTACAATGACTTTAGACGCGTATCGACACCAGATTAGATATTTTCAACCGTCCGTGGTGAGACCCAAGTATTTGCAGATACATCACAGTCGGAAACGATACAATTGGACTAATACCATATTAATTGCGATTCTTCTGAATGGTTTCCAACTCTCCCTACAAGCACATGTATATACATTTCCCTTAACATTCATTCTTCCTCAGTGGTCCATCAGACCCTTGAGATAGCACTCATTTCTCTTTACATTCATTCTTAAAGAAAAGAAGTGTTATAGATGTAATTACAAATTCCACCTAGCGCGCAACTGCGACAAACAGACCCGGTCGAATGTTTCGGTTGTGTCGACAGAAGCAGGTCGGCGGTCTCAGACGTAGGATTGTGTTTCCTCGCCAGATCGTCACAAATTGCCCTCCGCGTCATTCTGGGCAAACAATGTTGTTGGGAGCCCCAGTCGAACTTGGACCACTGAAAATAGTCGCCCTATTGGACACAGGATCGTTACATAACGTTGTTTCAGAAGATCTCTTGGGGACGTGGCTTAGTTAAGAACTCAGAGAGATGTGAAATAGATTGGGTTACTGCGAGTCTTGAGAGGTTCCGGGGGGTGACGAGAATCAAAGTCTCTGTGAAAATAGCAGGATTGGCTTGGCCATTGTGGATCGTTGTCCCACCCAGGTTGGTGACTCAAATGATCTTAGCACACAACTTTTTCCGGGGGACTAGGACCACCATTGAAGTTTACTCTGGTACGATAAGTCTTAAATCCCATCCAGGACTCCTAGTGAGGCTGACACCCCTGTCTTGCCCTGATACTCCTGGCGCCACAGTACTCGAAGAGAGATGCAACCATATACCCGAGCTCAAGGCAGTTTTGGCCGAGTATCCCGATGTGGTCTACGACCTAATTGGTTACACTAAAGTATTCTCTCACAGCATAGAACTAGTCGACCACAACCCTGTTAGGTCAAAGGCCTACTTATATTCCCCCACTAAGCTCAAAATTTTGAAGGCTCATATTGAGAACTTGTTGGAGAAAAGAATAGTGAGAAGGTCTAAAAGCCCTTATGCTTCTCCCGCGTTCTCAGTAGGACGTCCTGGGCAGGAGCCACGTATGGTTGTCGAGTATCGTAAGTTGAATAAGAAAATACTGTACGAGGTGACCCCTTTGCCTACCGTAGAGATGGCGTTTCAGTATTTATCCCAGGCCCGGTATTACACAGTCATTGACCAAAACAAAGCTTACTACCAAATACCTTTAACTGAGGAATCTAAGCCGAATATGGCATTCATCACGCAATGCGGTCTCTTGGAGCTCAATTACGTACCCTTTGGTGTATCAACTGGGGCCCAAATACTATCACGGCTATTACATACAGTGTTCTCAGATATACAGTTTAAGTATGACTTTAAATACTTAGATGACCTGGTTATCTATTCTAACAAATTGGAGGATTATAACAAACATGTTAGGGAAGTCTTGAACAGGCTGTGGGTGGACAAATTTTCTGTGAACCCGAAGAAGCTAAGGTTGGCAGTTTCAGAGATAGAGTATCTGGGTAACGTAGTATCCAACCAGGGGGTGTCTATAAACCCCGAGCGTATCCGACCTATTAAGGAGTTCCCCGTCACCATCAACCAAAAGAAAGTTTTCAGATTTCTTGGCATGGTAAGTTTTTTTGGAAGGTTCATTCAAAAATGGGTCAGTTTGGCAGGACCCTTGTACCACTTAAATAAAAAGGGAGGTCCGTTCGTTTGGTCTCCTAAGTGTCAGGCATCTTTTGACGCCTTGAAGCGTGCATTGTCTGGGCGCCCCGTATTAAAGTTGGACGATTATTCTAAAAAGTTTGTTCTCCAAACTGATGCATGTTCGACTGAATTGGGAGCCGTTCTTTGCCAAGAGACTGATGGGTTTCTTTAAACGATCACGTACGCTAGCCGTACTCTGCTTCCTCAAGAGCGTAACATATCTACCTTCGATTTGGAGGCCCTTGGAATAGTGTACGCCACTGAGCGGTTTAGATAATATCTTGAACATCACCCGTTTGACTTGTATACTGATAATTCGGCTCTCGGGGTTGTAAAGACATCCTAGACAGATCGGGAAGATAGGACGCTGGGTGGCGAAGTTGCAGTCATTTAGATTCGAGATCACTCATGTTTCAGATAGCTGATTCCTTTTCTCACATGTTCGAAGAACCCAATGACCGTGGGAATGGAGGTCCTCAGAAGGTCCAGGAAGTTTTGGGCATGTTGAGCAAAATCCATGAAGTTTTTACCCCAATCAGAGAAGCTAAGAGAAAGGACCTGGAACTGTCGAACCTGATTCAATCTTGAAAAGAAAGGTCTAATCCCGATCACCTTAAACTGCTTAACGAGTCTCTTTTGATACGACCCACCCGTCGCGCAGGTTGGAATGTTTACATTCCCCATAGTTTGGCTAGGATGATATTTGCGTATTATCACGAGTCCACGGTGGGAGGACACTTAGGTGCGAACTAGACCATAGGCAAGATATGTTTGTATTTTTATTGGAAAAGATGAAAGCGGAAATCTGGGACTGGGTTAGAAAATGTGAGGTGTGTCTTAGGGCTAAGCCTGCTAGTAATCGTCGATACGGGATGTTAAATTCAGGAGTTGCAAGCTTCCCGCTTGACAGAGTTTTTATTGACTTGTTCGGTCCCTTACCAAGGTCACGGAAAGGACACAACGTTTTACTTGCCATAGTTGATGGATTCTCGAAGTTTGTGTGGATGACGCCATTGAGGGTGGCAACTTCCAACTCTGTAGTTGACGCTCTTGATGCTACCTTGTTTCGCAACTTTGGGTACCCTCATATCCTGGTGTCAGATAACGCGAGTCAGTTTACATCCAAAATATTTGAGGATATGTATTTTAACAATGGTATAAAACATGTTACCATCACCCCTTACTACCCGCAACCTTCGCATGTGGAAAGGTTTCACCGGAACCTCAAGGCCGCCTTGATTCCCTCTCACCACGTTCACCATAAGGACTGGGATAAAAACCTAATGCCATTGCAAATAGCGTTTAATAGCGCTGTATATGACAGTCACAGGAAGACCCCTTCCTCCTTGATGTTAGGTCATGACTTACCCTCCTCAATAAACCTGAGGTGGGAAATACTCCCAGGCACCTTGGAGGATCAATCTGACAGACGCATTGAGGTCGAGTGGGGGGAAGCTATATGCCAGCTGAAAAAAACTCAAAACAAGGTAGCACGCAGGTACGACGCAGGTGGGTGGCAACTTCCAACTCTGTAGTTGACGCTCTTGATGCTACCTTGTTTCGCAACTTTGGGTACCCTCATATCCTGGTGTCAGATAACGCGAGTCAGTTTACATCCAAAATATTTGAGGATATGTATTTTAACAATGGTATAAAACATGTTACCATCACCCCTTACTACCCGCAACCTTCGCATGTGGAAAGGTTTCACCGGAACCTCAAGGCCGCCTTGATTCCCTCTCACCACGTTCACCATAAGGACTGGGATAAAAACCTAATGCCATTGCAAATAGCGTTTAATAGCGCTGTATATGACAGTCACAGGAAGACCCCTTCCTCCTTGATGTTAGGTCATGACTTACCCTCCTCAATAAACCTGAGGTGGGAAATACTCCCAGGCACCTTGGAGGATCAATCTGACAGACGCATTGAGGTCGAGTGGGGGGAAGCTATATGCCAGCTGAAAAAAACTCAAAACAAGGTAGCACGCAGGTACGACGCAGGAAGGTATCTGGTACCATACAAGGTCGGGGATAAAGTCGTATACGAATTACATAATTACAATAGAGCCATTGACGGCAAAGTTGGATTACCAGTAGTCAGCTCCGACGATCCAAGTTTCTCACCCCTGTTACGGTCCAATTAAAGGATCCTGTCACTGGTCTGGCCACGTGTCGTGCTCATGTCACGCAACTAAAACCTTGTCACTGACTCCACGATTGAACCAAGTGCTCAAGTTCTCTTGTGGTTCATAAGTATGTTCTGCTTGTGGAAGAAAAGTATTTGTTTAAGAGCTGATGTTCGTTTCCGTATGTTGCATGTACCCCATATCTCAGCATAGTGATAATAGGATGTGAGAGCTCTTAACTAAGACGATAATAAGTGCTTCAAGATAATACGGGGCATACTAAGAACTGAGTGAACAAAGAGGGAACAAAAGCTATAAGGACTTTGTGTTAAGTTAATTGGATCTATATATTTTATATTTTCCCCTCGAAAATGCATTTTCTATCGATTGTCGAATTTTTCTAGAGATAGCGATTGTGTATATTGTTTAATCTGTTTGTTATAATAAGCATGTTATTTATAGCTTAAGTCCCTTGAGGAATATTCTTTGGACATTGTTCTTTGATATATATATTTGATGTAATCAATTATGATATTGCAATTTTAGGATAGGTAGTTTATCTTCAGCGCGCGCGTGCTGAACTCTGGTTGACTTTAAGATTTTGAATTAGGGTATATTTCATTCACAGTTAATAAGTCCCTGTTGTCTTGTTTGGTATTATTTCGTCCCATGTGATATTGTTCTGTGGGTGTTTCCTTGGAAGGTCCGGATTTTTGGGCTATAATTACTTTACTTTGGACACCTCATCTCTTCCCTCCCTGCCCTTAATTTTAAGGGGGGGACTCTGTGCCGAGTTCTTCGTCCTTCATCTTTGGGACCGTGCACAGCGTGGTTTTCCCGTCCCCCCTTCCCGTTATTGCTGTGCACTGTTGACTGTGCACAGCCTCATCGCGCCTGGCACGTCGGGTTGCGTGGCTCGTCCACTCACTCTGGTTTTGGACTCACGTTCACGCGGGTCGACTGTTCACGAGCCATTGGCTCTAGATTCTGGGCTTGTTGGGAGCGAGTTGGGGTCTTTGCGATATTATCACTCGGGGGAACACAGATGAGGTTTACTTTTTATGTACAGCTGTGTAACCGAACCAACCAAGAGGTAGAATTAGAGTCCTGAATAAACACTTGTGTAACAACATCCTGAGTGACTTTCTTCGTACAACCCCTTCATAACGACTTGTTGTGCCAGGCCCCCAGTCTGGGGCGCGAAACCCTACTATTGACACCGGTGAAAACGGGGGCTTACACATTGTTTCCCACAGCGTTGGAAGGGTCCACGAGATGTATGGGCACAATAGGTTGATTGTAGACTATAGAAAGATTAACAAAAAAAATCCAGCATGACCCATACCCCATGCCAAGAGTAGAGAGTGCTTTTCAACATCTAGGGGTGCTCAAATTTATAGTCTCATTGATTTGAACGCTAGTTTTTTACAATGCGCTCTCACCGAACTCTCTAAGAAGTAAACGGCATTCGTCACCCCTTGGAAACTATTAGTTTAATCGCGTTTCACTGGGCGCTACCATCGGTGGCCAGGCCTTAAGACGTGTTCTTAACCATATCTTATCAGACTTGAAATACAAATTCGTCTTTGATTATTTAGATGATATCTGTGTATATAGCAATTCTCTTGACGAACACCTCGAACACTTAGATATTGTGTTGCAGCCGATTGCGTGAGGCCGGACTGACAGTGAACCCTGACAAAGTTGCGTGGGCCGAACAGTCCTGAGTGTATCTTGGATGTATAATTTCTAATGGAAATTTTCTGGTTGACCCCGAAAGGGTGAATCCCATTATTGAGTACCAGCAACCCAAAAACTTAAAGGGTGTAATGCGCTTCATAGGCATGTGTACCTACTACGCGCGGTTTATCCCAATTTTTTTTTTTTTTAAATTTCAGCCCCTTTGAAATGCTTAAAGAAAAAATGTGTTGCATTTACTTGGGGAGAGGAACAATCCTGTGCGTTCAAAACGCTCAAGGACAAGTTAATCAGCCCCGAAGTTCTGCACATGTCAGACTTTTCTCGTACCTTCCTTCTTCATGTCGACTCTTCCTCTGTCGCTCTAGGTGCTGTTTTATCTCAAAGAACTACTTACGGTGTTCGTCCCGTGGCTTTTGCCAACATGACCTTGTCTCTTGCCGAGCAGAAATATAGTGCTTTCGAGAAAGAATGCCTTTCATGTGTATTCGGCATTGAAAAGTTTGAATCGATCGTACAACCACAGATCGATATTTGCCTACACTAGAGATGGCCGTGGTTATAAAAATAACTAAAATAAGGTTGAAGTAGCTTCTATAAGAGATATCCGACCATGGTCCTTACTGAGCCGAATTTCCTGGAATCAATTCTTTTTTTGTGCATTAGTAGCGCTGCTTTTTGGTTCCTCCTGCGTGGTTGGTTACTTTCGGGCGACGAGCTCACAGGCTCGGGCTTCGAACTCGTCAAGACATTCTGGATTTGAACTCACTTTAGTGCACTTCGTGTCGGAGTGGTGGCCCGCGATCACGAATGTAAACGTAGTCTGTTCACGAGTTGTTAGCAGTAGTTGGAATGGCCACCTAAAACAGCGCTCTGATTGGCTGAATTTGATCACGTGACCACGCCTCTTCACTCTGGTTGTTGGTTTTCTCTTCCCTTCCCCTCCACCGGCACTCTTGCTCTCATTTTCCTTGATCAATCCCTAAATGTTGGTTATCATGTTCAAGGCTATCAAAATGGATACCATATTATTTTTTCTTCCTTAAGTTTAACAGTGTCAAATGCAATAAAAGATAGACTATATACTGTAAATTTTGTGATATTTAATTTTCATTATAGCACGTTTCCTTATGTTTTACTGTATTTATAATTTAAAATTGTAGACCAAGAAAATTAGTTTTAGACTTTTCTTTGCATTTTTCAATCTTCTATTTGACTCTGCTTCACATGTGAACGAGTGACCTTCGCACACCCCTATTTCTCATACTTATAAATTTTGTATGATTAATGCTTATCCGCACCAATGGCCAAGCGGACTGAGTGGAATTGCACTCAATTTCGGTTGAAGGGGAGGTTGAGATAACTAAAGATAGAGGTAAATGATGTACTTTTGTAAATGCTGCCACGAAATTTAGAGTTCCTTCTAAATACAAACAAATTAATAAATAACTAATTATAATATAATCTGGTTTTTTTATTCTGTTCACAAATCAACCCTATGATACCTAAACAACGAGAATAAGACAAGCCTGGGAAGTTGGCAGCAGTGTAACTAGTACTTAGGCTATATTCACTTTCTGTGTTCAAGAGTTCCTCTTTATTCCCACCCACAGTAGAGTTACAAAGCTCCAGGCGGTCATCCATAAACCCCCTAACGTGTAATGGTTGTGAGGGAATTAGGGGGTGAAGGTACCTCTTATTATTACATGTTGTTACATGGGGGTAAGATGGGGTACATCAATATACTCCATTCTAATGTTTGAAAAATAATATTATTGTTCATGTTTTCACCTTTATAGATAACTTTCTGATATTTGTGGCGTTGAAAATGCAAGTTTAGCACCTACTTTTTATCCATCAATATTTAGAATGTGCATAGGTGGCATTGTCTTCCCAAGACTATGAATACCAAGCACATTCGATAATCCCCTGACCCCCTCACGTGCTTTTAGTTGAATAGCTGCTGTCTGTCGAAGTGGCCTTAATTTATAAGTATAGTTGAGTTCAAGGGTAATTTAGATTCCTACTGCACTTTATTTTACATAGGCCGCGAATAATCGCTTTTGTGGCTACAAATACGAAAAAAATGTCTTCAAAAAGAAGATACTTATTCAGTGCTTGCGTATAAAAATCAATACTTAGAAAACAACAACGAAAGAGTCTCAAAAAGATGTTGTAGTTAAATAGAACTAAGCAAAAGAACAGAATTTATCTCGAGGTCAGTTTGAGGAGTCCATCAATAGTGGACCAGCAGCGTGTTATGAAAAGGAAAGAGTCTAATATCCTTAATTATTTTCAAACGGTAGGTGTATTTAAGCCTATGCATTCTCCCTCGTGATAAATCTATGTGGTGTGTATGTATGGGTATAAATATATATAAACAAACATGGATTTCAGACCTAATCGAATCTGCTACAGAAGACGAATTGATTCATCGAAAGGCCGCCAATAGCCACTTTAGTCGCTCGCCTGACATGGGAAGCTATTTAATCTTTAGCTCTTGAATGGTTTACTCTTTTGTCTTTATTTCATCTTCAAATGGGATTAATATATTAATAGTAACTATGTTTTAATAGTTTAAGTTCTGTTTTTTAATACCGTAGCTCTCTGGTGCGAGGACAAGGAGCTTTGTAAAAGATATCGATGGTCTTGTAATTAATTTCCAATGCCTTCATATAACCGTTATAATGTTAATTAACCTTGGTTACAAAAAATAAGTTAGGTTTGGTCAGTTTTTCTATTTATTTTGGGGTATTTACGATCTCTCTCGTTCTATTAACGTATATTATGTGTTGTTATATTTAAGATGTTTAAAGAACCTGTAACATGTTAATCAGACAAATTGGACAGCTACAATTAAATATCAATATTTTGATAATTTACGAAAGAAAGAAGTAATATTAACATATTTAAAAGTAATCTACCTCAAAGTTTATTTTCCCTGACTATATGCAGTCAGATACAATCACGTGTCTCCCTAAATTGAAACACGCGGTTGTTCAAAAAATATTCCCTTTTGATAAATACTGTAGCAGATATCAAAGAAGAGGATTAACAGTATCATATTTATGAATAAAATATGTTAACGCATACCCTTTGCCATTGAATGATGTCGGATTAATTTACATACACTTGCCATGCTGCCTACAAGAAAATATAGTAAAGGACGTCTATATCACAAATTCTCATAAAAATAATATCTGAGCCTAAAGAATATAATCAAAACGGATATATTTAAATAGAAGATGCTTTGGAATCTACTCACCATTTCAAGATGTTCTTGGATTTATTAGCCACGTGTTAAACAAGAAAATTATTAAGTGATGGCGGGCTAACTGCAGCCAAACGTGCTATTATAACTACACCTGACGAAGAAAGAAATGTAGATTGAAATCGACCCAGTGACCCACTTCCCGTCAGAGAAGACTAGCGGCAGTCCAAGGAACCATGTTTCCCCCTTCCCCGCAAGCGGCTCTTCCTGCGTCATTTTTCTTTCCCCCCGCCTTCGTCCGTCTCTCTCTTTATCTATATTTCTGAGTTTATCACTCTTTTTGTGTTGTTCCGTTCATGTCAGGTTTTATAGTATATAAGGCTGCTTCTCAACATCACAATATACCCATTCTACTACAACCCAGCGTCGTCGAAGAAGGAACTTCTACAACGTCACGCAATGAAGTAAACGACGAACATGAAGTGTTGGCCGTCAGATCCGCCACCGTGCTGGCCAGGAGGATATACTTCAAATACTTAAGTATCCTGGCAACATCGTTAAGTCCTTATGACTTAGAATCTAGTTTTCTGTTTATAAAAACTAGACAATGTCTACTTAGACATTTTCAATATTCTATATATTCTGTGTATATAGTCGAAGCTGACTTTCCTTTTGTTTGTTAGTTTAATATTATGTCGGATGGACAGTTAATCCATTTCAAGTCTTGTTGAATTCAAGATGGGAAAAGTTTATTTTATTGGTTAAATATTGTGTCCTCCTGTCTGAAGGACAAGTCTCATTTTGACTAGTATTAGATTTTATATATCAGTCCCAGCGACTATGTTTCTCTGTATCCTTATGATACAGGCTTTACGTTATGATCATTTGGCTTAGAATGCAGTAATGTCAAAGACTTACTAACCTCCACAAGCTCTATTTATTTATTTTGAGCCAACGTTTCTCATAACGCCATGGATGTCATGTGCATCTGTTTAATATTAGGATGGCTACAACCAGGCTGTCGGTCTTGTGTTCCAAATCACAGTTGGGTTAATGGAGATCTATGTTTTGAGTTGGTCTAGTAGTCTCGCTTCAAGTGTGGTATTAGCTTGGGTGAGCAACCCGTGGAACTCCACTTGAGTCATAATGGGGTCCGCGCAAATAATACCCTTTTGTCTTTGCCTGTTTTTTGGTTCCTATTGTTTTTTGTGTTGCTCTTAGTGTAATTACAATTAGAATTGTTTGTACTATTGAATGCTCTGGCAGTACCGAAAGGGAAATATACAAGCCATAGTACTACCTTTGTTGACACTTGTTTTGGTAGCCCTCGGCCACTGTTATCTACAGATATTTCTATTGTGTATCATTATCCAAAGTGTTTTAAGGATATTGTCTTATGACCCAGTTAAGCTAACTGATTAAAATTTATATGTATATCTTGTTCGATATCTTTTGTTAATAACTACTTAATTGTTTTCTCTATTAGAAAACTTCTACCTGTAGCCTGGCTCCATCTCAGCCCTTGTAGCTACAACAAGATAATCAAATTTCACAAAGTCTTATTATTTGCAACAAGCTTCAAACTGATAATCTTGTAACATTATTTTAAACCTAATTCTCATTAATTCTGTTTTAATAAATTTATTTATTACTAAACAAATTATTTTTCCATTTAAATTTCACCTTGTTTGCAACGTTATCAAATTAGTCCCTTAGGGATTTTTGGTCACAAACCTTTGGGCCTATATAAATTTATATAGAGGCTAATTAGTATTGTTAAAAAAGTGTTGTTACATTTAAAATGGTCAAAGAACTATTTACCATTCAGATAATGATTTAAAGGTGAATATATATTATACCTATGACCAACTGGGTTAGAGAAAGACAATCCCAGAAGGCTGTTCGAGGACTCCAAAAAGAAAATATATTTAAGAGTGACGTATTTATTGTTTGTTTAAATTGAAAATTTAATTTTAATTGAGTAACTTATTTAGTGCGGTGATATCATTATCGACTTTCGATGAAAAATATCTTACAATTATTATAAAAGGTATTGCAATAGTGAACCCACTGGGTAATCAACAACAAACCAACAATTCAGGTAAGCGGTTGCTGATTTATCATAACTCCACATTAGTGCGGTTGTCCAGATAGTACTCGACGCTGATTGGCTGGCTAGATCACGTGACCACGCCCCCCTCACGCTCTGATTGACTGTTGGCTCTCCCTTTTCCCTGACCCCCTCACCACCTTCCAGTGGTTTATTCTTGTCGAAACTTGTTTGTTCCTGTCTCATTTATTTTTTCTATTTGGTTTTTCATCTGACCTCCTTCCCCTCTCCTGACCCTCGTTTTGTATATGTTCCAAACTTGTTTGTTCCTGTCCAAACGTGTTTTTTTTATCCTATTCTGAACGTGGTTTTTTATGTTTGGGTAGGATAGAGACGGCCGTTGGAGTTTGTTTTTTATTTATTGGTAGGATGAACTTGCAGTCCATAGCATTGGGCACTCCTCCCGCAACATCGCTATTGAGGGAGCATCACGAACCTCTCTTGACGGCCGCTTAGCGTAGAGAGTGAGAAATGGTTCCTAGCCATATGACTCTGAATATATTTTGGTGTCACGACCCTTTCCCCCTGATTTGGGTTTTCCCAATGACGTCATTCGCAACCCCGGTGGTGGCGTGTTGGCATCACCAGGTAGGGTGCAGCACGAACCTCTTCGGAAGACCATTTAGCGAAGAGTGTGATCACCAAGAAGCTGGCAGCGGTTCGCAGCCGTAAGACCCCTTTCACTTCCAATCACTCTCTCTCCCCCTTCCCCCAGGCAATGGGTTTTCCCTGTGTCGTCATCACAATGTCGTAACCCCTCCCCCACCCCTTCCCTCATATATGTTGTAATGGGCATTTTTCCGGTGATGTTGCAACAAGAGAGCATATACACAGTTCTGATTATGCACAATCAGGCGCCTCGGAATTCTCAGTTAGGAGCAGCTATCCCCACCGCAAAATTCTACTAAAATTGGTTGTATGGTATCGTCCATCAACATGTGAGGATGTAGGAGTCAGCCATGCACCACTTTTGACGGAGGAGTAAGGTAGAAATGTTCCAGCCCTGGAGAGGGAAACTAGTAACAGTACACTTCAGTGGAGATTCGATCCCCGACCTCAGCTGCAATAACTAGATGGGGTTACACGCTCTATTTTCTTGATAAATGTCTATATATATTAAACACAATAGTGGGGTAGGCATGATTAAGAAAATGTTCTGAAGGACGTTCTACCAACAATTTACATGAAAGGGATCCGATTTCAACCTCCCTACCAGAGTTAGATGATCCTGACACTTAGATGGCGTGCACCCGGGATTTAAGCCTCGATATCTTTCACGGGGGTGGCACAGCTAATGTCTGTTATATCGGTAATCAAATAAAAGCCTTCCTTTCGAGTGCACCGCGCATTTACGAGAGTGAAAAAAAAGTTTTGCTGGTGGACCATATTTTCAGTCCAGGTAGACTGTGTACCGGAATTTAATGAGCCAGGAATTTGGTAGGTTGAACCCGCATATGCGAGGAGGGAGAGTGGAAAACCACTCCCAGTTCACCCAAAAGAGATTAGCACATCGATCTCCCCCAGTCCTCGGCAGTCAAACTCAATACGAAATTAATACGTTATTTAATTATGCCATCGAGGTGGGTCCTATCGCTAATATAACCAAATTATTCCTTCCAGCATATTAACTTTGTTAAGTTCAATCGAATTTTCGCGGAAGGAGAATGTAAAATCAGCCTCAATACACCCTACGCCTCAGCAGATGTTAGAACTCCAACTTTGCACCCCACCATCAGAAAACTCAAGCAGGGATTCAAATCCAACCTCAGCCCCCCTCCCCCATGGAAAGACCTAAATATATGATCCTGACATTTAGACAGCGTGCACACCGGGATTCGAACCTCAATATCTTTCGCAGGGTTAGCAGAGCTAATGTCTGTTAGAACGGCCGTCCAATCAGATTCTTCCTTCCAAGTGCCCCCCAAATTTGCGAGAGTGAAAAAAAAAGGGTTTTTATGTTCGGCCAGATTTTCCTAGACCAGGTAGAATGTGTACCCGCATTTTCTTGGAGTGAGAGAATCAATCTCAGAACGGGAATTAAACGTCGATCACCCTGTCATCTGCCGTCTAGTATAACACAATATTGATGCCTTAGACCATGCAACCAACGATGCAAATATTCAAAAATTATTATAAAATGCATTCCCAGTCAATCAAATTGAACTATGGTTAAAAGGGGGTCCAATTTTAGAAAACACATAAGAGTTATGTTGATTAATCATATGGGCTATACTTATTGCTAATAGCCACGAAGACTAATTCATGTCTGACCAAGCCATAAAAACCACTAAAAAATACACAACCAAACGATATACGTAATTTGGTTGTTATATTAAATATGCAGACCATGAGCTAGCTTTCACGCCACTGGTTTCTATGTTCTGTTTTAAGATTAACTTTTAATTTAAATATACAATTCGACATTTATCAAATATTTTAAACCATTAAATCTTTGAAGCCTTATTATAATAATATATAACGTAAAGAGCCTTTTTTTTAAAGGTTAATAACGCTTCTGAATCGCCATAGTGAATTCAGACTAAACAAATTTAATTGTATGATTAAATTTACATATAAATATCAATCCGATATTTATAAACTACACAAGTATTTGAGTTCCCGACATAACTTCTATGGTATTATTAATTCCACCACCTATGAAGTAGTCTAAAAGATTCCGACTTGTTAACATATAACATTACAAAAGAAAACAGAATAATATTACATTAGATTACTTGTTATTTCTTACTAAACGATCCAGTAAATGTTAAAGCTATAACTACCGAGTTCTTGATTTATTGTACTGTCTCAACTTGTAAACCCTATGTTGTTTCGAAAAGGAAGTATGAGACTGTATTTTTTATTATTTTATGTTTAAATTCGGGAATTCTCTTTGTTTTATAATATTATTTTAACTATTAATTTGCATTTCAGAATATTTAAGCCCTTCATGCAGTTTAGAAGTAATTATATTTAATTTATTTTAAATGTGATTTTAGGGTGCATTGAACGATGAAACCAAACGTAAAGAGCTGATCTAACACAGAGCCTTCGTTCTAAGAGAACTACACCTTTTTCTTAGTACGGAGCGGTTGCATTGTCCAGCCAATCAGAAAGCCAGGTTTCAAACTACTCTCATGTGATAGGCCGAGAATGTCAATCTACTCTGGTGCAATCGACGATGTCCTCAGAATTTGAAAATTACCCGAGGTAGAAACGAACTCTCGCTGTTAAACAAGAAGGAGACGCTTAGTGACCGGGGTGGGCGACAAGGCGTGTCTTGCTGGTCGTCGCATATTTAACTATGATATAGTAAACGGGGACCGGTCAGTTGTACAAACTGAGATTGTCAGTTATTATAGTAACACATATAAAGGAATACTCTAACAATAAATTAATATAAAAGGGATTAACGTATATTTATTGTATAAATGGGAGTTTCCTAGTATGATAATCGAGACGGCTGAATTGTATCCATTCTGAATGGTAGCCATTCAGATATTTATTAAACAAGCACTACAAATAAAAAGTCTCATTTGTATACATTATCATAATACCCACAAAATCCTGAATTGTAGCCATTCAGACAGTTTTCAAATAAACGACTTTAACAAAAATCCTGATTTGTATCCACTGTAATTATTTGCATTATATCCACAAAATCCTGAATTATATCCATTCTGAATGGTAGCCATTCAGACATTTTCTTAAACACGCATTGCAAATAAAAAGTCTGATTTGTATCCATTTTCATAATGTCCACAAAATCCTGAATTGTATCCATTATGAATGGTAGCCATTCAGACATTTTCTTAAACATGCATTACAAATAAAAAGTCTGAATTGTATCCACTAGAAATATTTGCATTATACCCACAGAATCCTGAATTGTATCCATTCAATTGCGGTACCACTTGTCTGATAGATGGCAGCAGAAGAAACTCGCCTTAACTCATTCCATGTTTACTAGAGAGCAGCACTTATCCTTAACTCATTCCGAGGTAACTAGAGAGCAGCACTATCTCTATATTAATATAAAAAATATAATCGTTTTAATTATTATTGTCTTATTACTTTAAAATCTAAACACGGAGTTTCCGACTTATTTTTTAAAACATTACAGAATATATCTGTGATTAAGGTGCTTTTTATATATATATATATATATAAACCTATCATCTTGTTGGCAATCCTGTATTTAAATACTATTTTTATGACAATTGACAGCAGTAGATACTTTAACGACGCCATATTATTTGCTCACAGAAAACTATAATTTACTCTAAGCATATGCTTTTAATCTTTATAGATTTGTTTTAAATTGTCATATCCTATTATCTACAGATAATTTCATCAGTTTATAATGTAGGTCTATCTGGGTTGGTGTTGAAGTTGAAATTATAGGTTATCATATTCAACTTGAACACAGGCCTACATTTTATGTACTAGTTTTGTTAAGTTTGATTGAAAAACCCCGTAAGTGTTTATATATTCCATTCACGGTAGGAATTACTCTCTGAAAGGTCTTTTTTCCTACCAATATCATACTATATAGTAGATTTATGGTAGGGAAAAAGGCCTTTCAGAAGTCAATTCCTACGGTGAATGGAATATATTTACCACTCCTCAACAGCTACATCTCCAGACAATATGATTTTATCTATAGCCCTTTATCATTATGCCCACTATAAGTAGAAATGCCTAACCATTTATCCAGCTAAAGTCAAACGAGAGGGAGGGCAGTGTAAAAAAATAAAAATCTTTGCTTCTAACTGTTAAATAATGTGTTTGAAGGGAATTCTTGAGACTATGGTTAAAAATGATTATGTACCAGTAAAACGAGAGCAGGATTCCTTGTTTTTCTTTGTCATCGTATAAAGTTGTATTATATTTTTGGCCCTCTCTACACACATAAACAAAACAAATCTCCATTGATAACAAAATGAATATTGTAAATTAGGGAGGCCTATATAATTTTAAAAATCAACAAATAACTCATAAATCACAGATGAACATTATTTATATCATGAATATTCAAAGAATGTCACAACATGGCACCAAAGTACTCAAAATATTTAATAAGCAATAGTTATAATTTTTAATATTATAAACGAACCCACCTGAACAAAACTTAACTTTTCAGGCGTCAACACATTTTTCATGAAATTTCGGGATCCTGAAATATTATTTTTCTAACTATCGGTACTATTTAAAATATTAATTTTGCCATCATTGGAAATTTGCCTACTTTGTGTCTATGAATGGTAAAAAATATTAAATCTATGATAATATAAAAAAATCCTGCCCTTTATGCATACTACTTCCATTATTTTTTTATAATAAAATATACACGCGTACATTTTCACACTCAAATTGGCCCCATGCCAAACGCCTCTTTATAATGTTCGCAATACTACTATCTGCTTACCAGACCTTTTCATGAGTACTCCTCCATGTTTTGCGAGCCACTTTACAATGTAGCCTACTGAATACTATGTATTGTATTTAAACTTTCATAACTTCTCACTTTATCCACTACTCACTCTTCTTATAAAGAATATTATTTAACACAATAACAAAACTTACACTAATTTATTCTCATTTGCCTATTTATTTGATGCTCTTTGCTTTCCATACAATTTAGATACCATAAATACTTGTTTGTATCGTCCTACTAATACAATTCGAGGAGCACACCCGACAGGGTCTGCCCTGGCAAACTGACGCATTGTCAACCAGGGAGAGAAAGACTTCCCCGTTGATAATATTAGGCTACTTTTCGGTACTTAGGAATCCCCTATTTTCTCGCTTCGAGTAATGCAGTACGTAAGATCAGGATAGACCAAACCTACGATAAGCTTATTTATAATGGTTTTTAAACTTCACCATGTCTCATAATTGATGACTGGACTATTTGACTTCTCTAATGAACGAAAGAAGAGTTGGTGACAAATAATGATTAAAGCATATAAAGTCATTCCTTGTCGGCACATGGCAAAAAGAAATAAAAATTTAAGATTAAATTTATTTTAAAACTGATAGATAGGCTTAAAACACATGACAATAAATAATCCATATAATATTGAAACTAAATAAAACTTTAATTTAGATTATAAACCGAAATAAAACTGTTTAATCTCGCATAGTCATCCCTGGATGAAGTATGAAAGAAAATGTACTGACTTTTACATTGAAAAAAGGAGTGCACTCGAATTGCAGAATAAAGTACATATGTCAGCTGGGGCCATTCAGAGTTGTTTGTGACTGATTTTGAAGTTTTTATAGTCTAACCTAGCCTAAGAACTTGTGATAATAATATGTTTTATAAAAAATGTTATATCTATAATAATAATTAAATAAATGGCAGTTCATTTTCCATTTTGAACAAAGTCGTTATGAATATAATTTTTACTCCGTAGTTCGTGTAAGCTTGAATGAGTGGTTCAACAGTTTGTGTTCCCCCGTGTTATTCTTCAATTCGTGTGTACTGGAAAAATAATTCCTGAAAAAAGGATACCTCATCCATGATTTTTAAATTATTATATGGGGCTAAAAATCTGAGGTTATAATAATAATAATTAGTTGTTTTTGGAATTTATTCACTTAAGAATAGATATGCATCAGTTAATAATTATCAGGATTAGATAAATTTACTAAACATTTTAAAATAGAACACCTAGGACAATCTTAGTTCAAATAGGTATATTCCACATAACTCACATAAATTTGAATAATAATAATAATATGTTGGATTGAAATATTATGAAATCTTTGTTTTGGAATCCTTAACAGAATAGTTTTTTAATTGTGTATATATAACTTATCTGTATATTTTGACAAAAAGTAGTAACAATAACAAAGAGGCCCAGTGAAGTGAATCTGATAAAGTTATTTGATAAATATAACCTTTTTAATTGTTTATATATAAACTAATCAACCAACTAACAAGTCTATGAAAATTAAATTACAATACAATTTTAGATA
>CABFOV010002335.1:17392-33107 GCA_902141375.1 Timema poppense | reverse complement strand
TATATATATATATATATATATATATTAAAATAGTGATAGTGCTGCTCTCTATCTCTAGTAAACATAAAATGAGTTAAAAATAAGTGCTGCTCTCTAGTAAACATGGAATGAGTTAAGGCGAGTTTATTCTGCTGCCATCTATCAGACAAGTGGTACCGCAATTGAATGGATACAATTCAGGATTCTGTGGGTATAATGCAAATATTTCTAGTGGATACAATTCAGACTTTTTATTTGTAATGCGTGTTTAAGAAAATGTCTGAATGGCTACCATTCAGAATGGATACAATTCAGGATTTTGTGGACATTATGAAAATGGATACAAATCAGACTTTTTATTTGCAATGCGTGTTTAAGAAAATGTCTGAATGGCTACCATTCATAATGGATAAAATCCAGGATTTTGTGGATATAATGCAAATAATTACAGTGGATACAAATCAGGATTTTTGTTAAAGTCGTTTATTTGAAAACTGTCTGAATGGCTACAATTCAGGATTTTGTGGGTATTATGATAATGGATACAAATGAGACTTTTTATTTGTAGTGCTTGTTTAAGAAATATCTGAATGGCTACCATTCAAAATGGATACAATTCAGCTCACCCTGACAATCGCGTCGATAAGAGAATCTGTGCTAGCCAGGGATAATTATCAAGATTACAAGTCGTCTTTACGTAGATTTCAGTAGTTGTCTTCCAACTGAAGGGAATTAAATCATCATAGGTGGAAAAGGAGGAATTATTCAATTGGTTACCCAACGAAGAGGCTTTTAGACTTACAATTAGAGCCCAACAAACAGTAGGGGCTTTCAACATATAAACCTTTTAGACTTTTTTTTATTATTGTGCTAATTTCTTCCCATACTCTTGACTTATAATAAAAATAAAATAAAATTAGTATAATCGCATATATTGGAGAACATAAAATTAGAGAACTCATTACTAAAAAAGTCATACTTTAAAATAAACATTGACAGTTTTTATACTGCTTTGTCCTAAAATAAAATGTGTGTGCTGTTAGTTGGAATGACAATTCTGTGGTTTGTATGTCAATGATGAAGTGTTATTTTACTGCAGAGCAAAGTCGAATTAACATTATTTAGCCCAGTGTAGCAGCACAATACAACCCCTACATGGGAGGAGAAGACCCATTTTGTTCAAATATTTCCACAGAATAGCAATGAGAGGGAACAATGGTACCACTCAATCCTACTTTTGACTACTGAATGTGCGATAAAATGATAATACATATCATCAATCCTATTCATATCGCTGCAACTTTAATACATGCTGTGTTTATCAGTCTAGAGATATTTCTAATTTCCCGATAAGGTAAATAGCTGAAAATTGGCAGACTAATTACTTAAGTGTTGTAGTTATAAAACAAATTATTAAAGCTTACATTTTTGTCTTCTTAGCAAAGCCATAATTTAGATCAAAGGTGGACAAACTTTTATCCCCGAGGGCCACATGGACATCTGTGAAGTCTCTAGCATGTGACAAAAATCTATATTTACTAAATAATGATATTTATTTTCATACAAAAATTCATATATTAGTCATATAATTATATAACTTTGGTACACAAAGATAAATTAGAATATTTCATAGCAAATAAATTTAAATATGTCATGACTCGTGTTATTTCTTAGCCTACCTAAATGTTGTTTAGTAACTACTCAAACTGCTATCGTTAATGGGATGCATGCAACTGTTCAAAATCCCTCAGGCGACACAAATTGGGAACCCAGGCCACATGCAGCCCGTGGGCCTTAGTTTCCTGCCGATCTAGATCGTGGTCTTCAAGCTCCTTCTCACAGTTAAGATAAATTAATCAATATACGTTGTTATAATATCCCCATGGAAACCGGATCCATCGAGTCTGTCCCGAGAAAATGAGACACGCCAATTTGTTAATAATATTATACGGTACCAAGATATTAATGTTAATCAAAATCATTAAATGCAATTGCGATAAAATCTGTTTTTCTCTTTCAACCCTTAAGAAAACTACTCTTAGTTTTTTTTTAGGGGTAAGTTAGATCCTTAAATTTAAAAGAAAACGTCGTATGACCTTATGAAACCTCAAGACACCAAGTCAATATTATCACTGTGCATAATTTCAGCTTTCTAGGTCATTTAGGGGATTCTTGACCATGTGGAAATAATATGTAGAGATACAATACCAAACGGTATGTATGTTAATTACGTAAAATAAAATACTCATTTTGAAGCATACATTTTTGATATTAATAAAACAATCTCATCGAGCTATATAATTCTAGCGCACTAATATATTTTGTCAAAAGTTTGTAAAATTCGACTGTACAACAGTACAATCAGTGTGAAGTCTAAAAAGTAATCCGTGAAGGGACATGCGATGCAGACTTGCAGCGTCAAAAGGTTTCCCAAGACAGAGAGAGCGTTATCATAATGTGTTCAGAGGGGACAGAGAAATGCAGCGGCTTCTAGGAGGGAATTACAGAGGGAAGCTACAACGTTTTTAGGTGTTTGATTGAAAACTATCATGGCACAAATTTAGAGGACATAGTATTCTAGTGGAACAAATTCAGAGGATATAGTATTCTAGTGGAACCAATTCAAAGGATATAGTATTCTAGTGGAACAAATTCAGAGGATATAGTATTCTAGTGGAACCAATTCCGAGGATATAGTATTCTAGTGGAACCAATTCAGAGGATATAGTATTCTAGTGGAACCAATTCAGAGGATATACTATTCTAGTGGAACAAATTTAGAGGACATAGTATTCTAGTGGAACCAATTCAGAGGATATAGTATTCTAGTGGAACAAATTCAGCTGTAAATATTGGTAGAGGTTTCATAGTTTGGGCCACTATGGGTGCTGCCAACTTCACGGACCTGCTATCATCAGTAGCGAAGCTAAGAGGTGGTGGAGGGAGGGGAGGGGCAGTCTGACCCGGGCGGTACTTTTAATCTACTGCAACGAAAAGTAAAGTTTTTAATCTACCGGGGCAGTAAAAGACGCCAGACGAAATTTTATTATTTACTTATATTATTTACTATTAAAAGAAATAAAATGTATATACATAACAAAAGACTTAAATTTCTCTATCATTCAAATTCTTATGTATAAAACAGTTAAACTCAATTTTTATTTCTTAAATATGTGCCTATAATCTCACAACCCTTGGTGGAAACTTTGTTCTAAAATCTCAAGCATGAATCCAGCGTACACCATATTCGGGTTTTCACACGATGGAAAGATTTGGAAATCCGCCATGGAGAGACAATTGATGAAAAGGAACAAAAATAAATTAAGAACTGAGGGAAGAAGTGGAGGAAAATTATCGATCTAGTAAAAGGAGAAAGTATTTTTTTTAATGTCATTTGACAGCACTCATGATATTTCTCATAGAGATTAAACGAGCCAAGTTCTGCACAATGTTATGATCGATGGAAATAATGTTAAGATAGTGGAATCATTTGTTGATTTCATTGAAACAAAAGGCAAAATACGCCGCTGAGAATATTTCAACTATGAATTCGCAAAAATCAGGAAACGAATAATACTGATTTGATGGTTGGTCAACATAATGGCGTTCGGAAACGTATCAAAAAGTTATTATAAAAGCATAATCTGTCACAAGTAAAAATCACACGCTGAATTTATTAAGTATTTATGCGGCTTCAGTTGCTGCGAATTCTATTACTTTTTTTTTAATTGGGAGAGTTGGTTCACGTTTTTTTCTTCCTTGATCTATTGCTGAGATATTCTGACTTAATTCACTGGTCAAAGTGTCAAGCACGTAGTAGAAACTCGATGGAGGGCAAGGGGGGAAGCTATGAGCATGGTAATATATACATACATACATACATACATACATAAATACATACATACATACATACATACATACATACATACATACATACATACATACATACATATATATACACTCACTTTAAAATCTTAAGTGGGTTAGAAATTACCATGTCAGATGCTGGCGTGCTGCTTGGTGCGTTACAATCGTTTTCCTTTCTGTGCTTTCTTGGCTTGCGGGAATCCGTCCTTCTAGCAATTAACTACACACAGGGGACGAACTAGCTAACAGTTCAATAGCCTATGCCAAATAAATGTGTGATGATCTTGGGAAAGTCATGGGACCTCGGCGTCGATCTAGAAAGAACATTCTGATGGCTGGTGAAGCATCCCGAGATGCTGAATTGGTACACGGAACTGAACTGAGCTGTGAAGGAACCTGTTTTATTCGCTGGACAGAGGGATCCGATAAATTATTCTCAGACCTCCACAGCTTCGTGTTCTTGCTGAGAAATTATGACTTTCTCATTCCGTCGAATCTTTTGAATGACAAATACGAGTGTCTACTAAATATTGACTACCGGTACGATTACATTTATAATGAAAGAGTTCCTCGCGGAGAGAAAAAGATTTTAGAGTTGTATTGTTGTTGTTTATGCAACGCAAGACGAAACAAAGACGTGGAAGGAAGATCCCCTTGAACTTTTGCAATTTGTTAAAAAATACAGTTTTGGGAACTCAGTTCCATAATTATATTGTAATACTTCTACGAAACTTCCTCATAATTGCTGTTAGTATTGCTGCCTGTGAATTGGATTTTTCTAAAATAAAATTGATCTAGAATTACTTCAGATATACAATGAGTACCTCATGGTTAAGAAAGTTTGCCATACTTTATATAGAACAGCAACAAACAGACGAAATAGACTTCAATAATATCATCACCAATTTTCCTTCCAGAAAAGCAAGAAAAATAACATTATAGAATTTTATAATTAAATGTTTTATTTTATAAATAAACAAGGTGTCTTATATATTTCCCTCCTATACGTCATTATGACTTTTAGTCGAAGTATATTGTTTATTGAGAGGGCGTCAAACCAAGTGACTTCTCCGGGTGGCACAAACTCCAGCTACGCCCTTGGCTATCATAGTTTGCCATTTTTAAATTTCTCTGCGAGCAAGGGATGTTTTAAAGAAAGTACAGGAAGCTTGTCTAATACAACGAGAGAACGATTTTCGTACTTCTTGACGTCGAATACATCACTAAGTTGCGACCTTAATTGATCGACAGATTTTCTGACTTCGAACCACGAACTGTCAATTCGTAGAGCAACTCATCCTTAAACACTAGACTAGGGTCAGGCTGATCAATTTTAAAATGTGCGAATAGGATTAGGCACCACAAAACCAAACAATGCATTTTATCACGAAAATACTAAAACACCCGCGAAATTTGGCTCCACCTTTATTATTAGCCCCAATCCTGGTAAAATAAATCACTTTAATCGACAAAGTGTCTCGCGTCTTTCAACAGGGGTCTCTGAAATGGCCTCGCGTTCATCCTCACATTGAACAAGAACCTAACGTTCAACTCGGGTAACTCATGTATTTCCTCGATTTAAAACTTTGTCATTGCTCGAAAGTGATACGTAGCCATTTAGTTAAGAGTTAATAAAATCAAATTTGAAAAAAAGAAAAAAGGTTTTAGTGAAAATATACAGTTAAGTCCAACTTAGCTGGTACATAAATTTACCGAAGTTATAGATGATGGTGGCGATGACGACCATTTTTTGCCGTCGAGTACAATTTTCTTAAAAGGGACAAAGCCTTCTAGTCACGCCGGAAGACAATTGCGCTCGCTTCACATAAGAATTGGTTGAATGTTGAATTGTACCAAGTGCGCACTGGTGACAACACTTGTAAAAACACAACTACGCTCTGATATCATCTTGTGCCCACATCACTCGTGGACCCCATCTGTTACTCGCGGAGACGGCCCCCATCTGCACCCATTGGGACCAGCGGTGTTAAAAAAGAGGACCGCGACCCAGACTCGGGGCGTTACTTCGGTGTTTGGGCGGAGAAAGCACTTGAGAGATTGTGATTTACACGTTTATTCATAACTTAACATGAACCCACGACTGGTCCGGGTACACAATCAACGTTGAACTGAAGCAACTGCCCAGCGTCCGCAAGAGCGTGCAGTTAGATTCGTCAATAATTAAAAGCCCCGCACATACACAGTCATTTCCGGGGTCTAGAAATCTCCCTCCATACAATAAGAAGTTCGTGCACCCGAGAGCTAAAAGTAGTTGGGATGGCCACCAAAAGTAGCGCACTGATTGGTTTAATTTGAACACGTGACCACGCCTCCTCACTCTCTGATTGGTAATTGGTTTCTCCCTCCCCTCATCCTAACCCCCATCCCATCCTTCTGACCCCTCCCGTTCTCCTGACACCCTTTTCAGACATGTTGGTACATGTATTTTCTTGTTTTATTGGTTTTTTTATCTATACTCATTGCTTTTTTATTTGTGCTTAATGGTTATTTATGTATGCTCATTGCTTTTTAAACTTTAATCAATGGTTATTTATGTATTGGTAGGATTGGGATGGGACGTTGGAGTTTTGTATTTATTTATTTTATTGGCGTGCAATCCACGGTGTCGGGTGCGGCACTGGCACGGGGCATGAAACTCTCCTGACGGCAGCGTAACAAAGAGTGTGAGAGATGGTTCTCCCTGCATTGAGACCCCTTTAACTTCCCCTCACTACCCACCTTTAGAAGTATATTTTACAACTCCCTCCCCCAACCCCTATGTGGTAATCGGTTTTCCCTGATGACTGGCGTAAGTTTGGGGGCTCGAGAAGACAGGAATATATCGTGACCTTGAAATGATGAGCTAGGTCATTGACTATGGCAAACCTCCCCTCGGCAATGGTTTTTTCTGGTCTCGCAACCCCTTCCCCAACTTCTATGTGGTGATGGGTTTGCCTGATGACAGGCGCCAATTTGGCGGGTCGACAAGACAAGTCAGAACAAGAACTTGAATTATGTAGAAATGGGTTTTCTCTGATAACTGGCGCAAGTTTGGTGGCTCAACAATACAGGAATATATCGTAACCTTAAAACCGTGAGCTAGGTCATTGACCCTGTTCATATTTGGGGACAGTTTGACGGCTCGACAAGTCGAGACTCGTATCTATGTGTAAGGGGGACAGAAAGGTTTTGCGTGAATAAAACACGATATTACAAAACATATATTTATTAAACGTTAAAGGATTACCAGACTTATATTAAAGGTTTCACAGACATCATACATAATATTTATTATACACTTTTACAGGAATGTCTCATATATTCGTTCATACGTTTTTCTACAGTGTCCCTTAGATGTGTTAGTAAAATAGTTTTTAGTTCACAATCCAGCATGTAATAGTCCAAACCGACAACTCGACGTGTATAGTAGATAGCACTGATGAGGTCCAAGTTTCTGACGTGCGTTTACACCGTAGGCTGTTCGATATTGGTGACATCCGTTGATTCTGTTACCGTGTCGTATATATCCACGACGAGTGTTTCGATCAAATTGTTGCAATAGCGTGCGTAGGGTGACGAACACATATCCCGTTGGTCGGCGGCAATGTCGATGTGGTCCCACACATCATAAAGACGTGCCCAGCAAGGTGCTAAAAAAGGTAACCCGTTTGAGTCCAGCGTCTTGTTTCCCTCTGATGACAACCATACGGTCACCGCACATGCGTCTCAGAGAGATTTTATGATTAGTCAGACTAATCTTCTGAAGAGGTTGCGTTTTGCTGAAAAACTTTGATACGACCGAATTATAGTTGCCTAATTTTTGCCACTTTGTACGGTTAAACACCACACAGTTACCGCTGCATTTTTCTAGTTGGACATAGGGCGTAAAGTTTTTCTTGACACTCATGCCGACGATGACTCGATTGCCATCGACTTCATCCGGCGGGAACAAAGTATATAAAATGCTGTTTATGGCGAGCTGCTTCACCGGCTTTGCTTTGCGGGTTCAAACGTCTTGACCTTCCATGATGTTTGTTCGCTTCGACTACTGTCACTGTTATTGTCGGCACGCCATCAGGACACCCCTTTTATAGGCACAAGCTGATTGGACGCAGACTCTTGAGGGGTGGCAGCACCCAACAGTCTTGAAAAATGAGTTGTGATATCTCACAACCTTAGCGTCGCTGCCTGTATGATTGGTGGGTGAGAATAGGCTTAAGAAACGTTTCATCGTAAAGTTCTGGGTGCGATAGATAAGGTACATGAGACAGTAATTACCACATACGTCTGAGGCGATGATTTGATGTTGTAGCGGGCTACGAGACATGCGGGAAGTGCTTTTGCGTATAAATGCCAGATTTGTCTTCATACGGGGTGGAAAACCATAACTGTCAAAACAATCTCCACCACCGTTTTTATCGATAAAGATGGAAACCCAATGCGTCCCAGGCTTGGTGAGTGGATCAGTGTTGATGACTAGTGCAGCAGGTCACGCTATTCTTGCGGGTAGTTGATCAGAAGGGAAAACAGCCGACCATACAGAATGGAACTTGGGCTTGTTTTCAGCGCACGTCTTATGGTGTGCGTGTTCATCTTCAATGATACAATCTCTAAGTCCCCAAACAAAGGAGGTCAAACAGAAATTCAATACAGAACTATGTGCCATACACATGGTGCGGCCCAATTTAATTGTTTTCAAAGACGAACAACCTCTGTTTTACAGATCTACGACGGGTGTAGACGTGTATTTTACTAGAAATTTTTCTTTTCTGCCCCCTTGACGTAGACGGTTTCTGCACGCTCTGTGGTACGGAAGATGAGGGAATCGAGCAGGCTGTATCCACATCACCGCTATCTCAGGAAATACCGTGCAGTTTGTTTACAATATAGTCGGATTTCTTTTTAGCGGCATCTGAAAGATCCTCGATATCGTAGGGGGTTTTTAACACCCAATTTTTAAGAAGTGTACCGCATTACCGCATAAAGATAAAAACCACATAGTTCCTTGATGATAAACTCTTGGCTGTTGTCGATGAAGCTGTGTAAATACACAATGACGTCCATGATTTAATTGACAAATGTAAGGTGCGGGAACCCGTTTATATTAACTCCCATAATCAGTCACAGCTTTTCTGTCCTTGTCAACGGTGATGATGTTGGCAAACTCCCCGTACACGATACAGTTGATGGTTTCGGCGAGAGCTCTGGTGAAGCTCACTTCAATGATCAGAGAGCCATGTCTCGTCAATTTCCAATGCGATGTCATGTGGGCGGACAGATTAGGTGAGAGATCGTAAGGCATGAGATGGTATCCTTTAGAGAAGGCTTCCAGTGTGATATCGCTACCTTCGTTCATGAAATGGATACCCGTTTCAGAAAACAGTGTGTAATAGTTTCCGTTTGAAAAATCAGGATGTAGTGGTTTCTGCGGGACTTGTTCCCCGTCCTAGTACAGCGATAAATGGTTAATGCCGTCGGTTTGGAAGTTGAACGGGCTCTTGGTAGCGTCTCTGTTGAACGCCGCGTTTGATATAAATCCCATATTTGTATTTTCGTGGTTAATATATTAAACTAGTACCAACTTAGCTTAAATTAAGTCGTGTTAGATATGAATTTGTTAATTACATTGTAAGAACTCTGTCTTTTGAATGTTTTGTTAGTAAACTATTATTTAAATAAAGCTTTGTTATAAATTGTTTGGTGCCAATGCTGGCATTTATAGAAAAATTGACACTGTAACAACTCACAACTTCTTATATAATTTTTATATTATTGTATTACATTATTGAAACAATATAGATGAAGCCTTGGTAATTTTGAAACAATTTATCAATATTTTATGTATTTAAAATAATAGGTGTTGTTTTATTTAATGTAATATGTAGCCTACTTATTAAACTGCAACAGTATGTAGATCCAAAGTAAATGTATAATAACCATCAAATATAAACTCTATTTTGATATATTTTTGTATCTTATATGAACTTTAATCACGTTCTGTAAACTGATTATTTTGATTACCTAAAATGTGTCAAAAATTATTCATAGAATGACATTAAAAATTACCAAAAATGACTTTAAATTTACAAAAATGACCCCAAAACGTAAATTAAAACTCTATGAATGCACAATAATAAATCAAACGTGTACTTTACAAGTGGAAAATAAGAAGTTATTGATGTAAAACCCGAACCAAACTTGCATTCCAATAAACCTTCATTTATAACGTTTTTCTTGTAGGCATTTTTTCATCTGGGCATTTTTCATGTGTGTATTTTTCCGTGTGGGCTTTTTTCCTTGTGTGTATTTTTCCGTGTAGGCTCTTTACCTTGTGGGCATTTTTCCTTGTGGACTATTTTCCTTGTGGACTATTTTCCTTGTGGGCATTTTTCCGTGTGAGTATTTTTCTGTGTGAGCTTTTTCCTGTAAGTGTTTATGACCTTAATTTTTTTCTGTGTGGAGTTTTCATGTATGCTTTTATTTTTTGCGCTTTTTTTCCCGGTCACCGAAAATTAAGGGATGGATTTGATATCTTAGCTTAGTAACTAAATTAGCAAACCCCACCATATTATATTAAAAAAAACATAATTAAAAATGGATGGATTGATTCTATCATGAATCTATATTTTAAACATATAGGTGTACAAGATGATCTTAAAATTACTAAAGTAATACCAATTTACAAGGGTGGTGGCACATTATCTAACACATATTGGGAAAACTATTAAATATCGCCTAGAAATTTTGCTAAAACATATAAACCCTTAGCAAAATAATCAGCATGGTTTCAGAGATAGATCTAGTAGCACTTTAATAGCTACAGTTGACCTTTTTGATAAAATACAAAAAAAAAATTATCTCTAAAACTATATTATGGATCACTTTTCATTGACTTGAATAAAGCTTTTGATTGTGTAGACAACAAAAATATTTTGACTAAATTTGGAAAAATATTAATTTGAGGACTAGAACTAAAATGGATAGAAAACTATCTAAATAATAGGAATCAGTTTGTTCATACTAACAATAATGACTGTGAATTAAAACTAATATCAACCGTGGGGCTCTACCGGGCTCAGCACTATGCCCAGTAATATTCCTAATCTACATTAAGGCCGATTCTACTGCCATGGTTCAGAAACAACTTGAAAAGCTCAGCCTGTTATATTGTAAATCTCAATAATATAATATTACTTGATGGACATATTATTTGGCTAAAATTTTTGAGCCGTCATCTGCATACTATTGTGTAAGAAAAGGAAACTTTTGGGTATCTTTTTCTCTCTTTCAAATATAAGGCAGTGAGGCTTTTGACATTGTCTTGTATATTAATTGAATATAATTATAAGATATATCAACGTGTGATTATTTAAATGAAATAAGTGGGTTAATAAAAGGCTTGAAAAGCATAACCAAGCTCAAAGCTCATGACTTGTTTCTTTAAATAAATTGATGCCAATTAATATAGTAATACGTACTATAAGCCTATAACCTAAATGGTAGTTTGAACTTAAGATTTGTACAAAAAGTTTTTCATTAGAACAATTTTTTTAAGAATGTTTTCTAAAATGTTAAATGCAATCAAATTTTAACTCACCTTATTTCACTATGGTGTTATTAAATTGTGAATATATTTCAAGCTCTGAAACCATTTACAAACTAATAATCAACTTTAAATATTGTAATATAGTAATCCAACAAACAATCCAATCACCTAAATGATCCTTTGAACGTAAGACTTATACAGAAATTATGTCATTTAAACAACTGTAATAACGTTTTTTTAAACCTTGCTTCACTATACTTATGGAACTTTATATTATGGTTTCTGAAAGCAATACACAACAAGCCAAGGGCCGAATTTAAATATATAGTAATGCATAATACCTCCCACAAGCCTATAACCTAAATAATTATATTTTGAACGTAAGACAACTAAAGAAACTTTATCAATCAAAATTTTATCAAGGTTTGATACACCTTATTTCATTATAGTTATCTAACTTTCGAAATAATGTGGTTTTTGACACCAATATACAAGCTAATAGCCAACTTTATCCCTTGGTTACTACTCAAAATAAATTTTACAGGTTGACTATTCAAGGGTCTGTCTGACCCTCCCATAAAACAATATTTTGTTTACGAATAGCAATATGGAAATAAAACACACTATTTATGAAAAAAGACATATTTAGTTATGAAATGACACACAATTACTTGTTATCTAAACAGTTTGGACATACAATTATTTAGAAAGTGTTGCAAATTGGAATTTTACAAGAAGAACAAACACTGTTCGTTTTTCAATCTTTTTTATAGGGGCAAATGCTGCAACGCTTTCTTTTAGATGCAACATTAGAGACAGCTTGAACAGATCTTTCAGGCAGTGGCAGTTTGAACACCCTTGATGTTATCATACGTAATTACCGGGATATATTTTCATTGTAAACTCGCTGCCGAGCGTATGGTAGGCATAACTCTATGCCAAACCCGCGAAGGTAGTTAGGTCGATTTACTGACTTTCCAGTGACTGCATCATATATAATTTTACTATTTACGCCTGTAATATTAACCATTGCGTAAAATAACACCATCGGCCAACGTCGAGTGATTTCGAGAAGACTAATCCAAACATGGTCTGCAATTAGAGAAAGAGTTTGTATGGACTAAAGCAATCTTCACGTTGTTGGAGTAGGACATTTCTGGAATTTTTAAAATCATATGGGTTCAAGCTTTTGGAATCAGATCAATGTGTCTTCAGAGCAATGATTGATGATGTTGAAGTTTGGCTTGCATTTTGTGTGGACGATGAAATGCTTATAATTACTTGCTCGGAAATTTTGGCACTTGTGATAATAGAGCTTAAGGCACAGTTCGAGATGAAAGAGGAAGACTGCAATTATTTTGTTGGAATTGAGATCAAAAGGGACATTAAAAAAGAAGAAAACATTTTTAAGTCAACAAGGACATCTTAGGAGAGTACTGAACAATTTATCTATGAAAGATTGCAAATATAAATCTAGTTTTACATTGTAGTGATGGAAAATTTAAAAAGGTTCTCAACGTACCCTATCGAGAGACATTTGAAAGCTTGATGTTTCTCGCTATAGTGACACGTCCAGAAATTGCATTTGCAATTAATCAAGCAAGTCAATTTTTGAATGAGCCACAAGACGTCCATTGGACAGCAGTTAAGAAGATAATGTGCTATCTAGCTGGGACTAGGAGCTATGGCATTTGCTACCAAGGAAATCAACCTGAGTTAACTGTATATTCAGAGGCTGACTATGCTGGGGATGAAACTACAAGAAAATCTACGACGGGATATATCAGTCTATTAGAATGAGCACCAGTCACCTGGTCATCTCATCCACAAGGGTGTGTCAGTAGGTCAACTACAGAAGCTGAATATATAGCAGCATCCTCAGCAGCTCAAGAAAGTATGTGGCTTAGAATGATGCTCGCGGAACTTGAGCTAATTTTCAGTGAGCCTACAACTCTGTTCGCCGATAACCAAAGTGCAATTAGGTTGGCTAAGAACTGAGAGCACCACAAAATGACCAAACACATAGATGTTAAGTACCATTACATCCGCGAGTGTGTAGAAAACAATGTTATAGTTGACCGATATGTGCGTTCTGAGAACCAATTAGCAGACTTTCTAACTAAAGCCGTGCCACAAAAGAAATTTTGTATGAATCGTGAATCTGTGTCGATTAGGGATATCAATGAACAAAGAGTGGGAGTGTTGAATTTAGGACTTGAGTAGTCCAGTTACTTTGTTCATATTAAGAACTATCTAGTACTTCATTTCCCCCTTTTTCATTCTTGTACATGGTGTCAGTGAGGTTACAACTTAGCCTACTTTATTCTGTAACATTTAATAATGTTATACTCTGCATAATTAAATATTAACACATTTAAGCTAGTACCGTAAGGTCACTAATTTTATTTTGGTGCCCGGTAGTCAACCCTAACTACAACACTACCGCGGCACCATAGGGACTTCCATGGTAGGGATGGACACCGAGTGGTAGAGGTTGGAATGGGTGGGGAGTGGAACTTGAGAGTTAATCCAATAAGGTATATTTATTAATCCATTCAGATGACTAAACTACTACATAAATAACCTGGTATATCTCTCGTAACAAGGAATCAGGTACGATAGAGAGACTCGTAAACCTTCCTATAGACCCATGATCGACCCTCCGGTGGGGGTTAACCACCAGATAACATGTTATTCCATCGCTAAGTCAGTCGTTGCTAGATACCGACCCCCATGCACTTATCATGGCTCCAAACACTAAACAATATGTTATTCTATCACCTAACTTGCTGATCTCGATATCCCACCAGACAGGAAGGTCCATCGGTCATACCGTGCTCGCTCGTCAACAGGATGCAATCTATATGAGATATATGCTATTCTCAGCAGGATGTCAACCCAACACTCTTGACTTCCAAGGAAATTTACAAGCGTGAGTTAACCTCTTGCCAGAATAAACCTTCAAATAATTATGCTCTTACAGTACTTACGGTTTACTATGCTGAACCCCAACTAGATTGAACACAATAACAATCAAGTGGGGGTTCGGTATATACAAAATAATAATCAAGAATTGGCGATAGGAGTGAGTTGTTTGAGTTACAAAATATAGAAAACCTGGCTGTACCAAGTGTACCCAGACACGCAAATCACTCCGATTGCGGGAAGAACCAGACGACCAGCCTCAAGGAAAATAAATAATATATCATTTCTTAATCACCCAAACACGAAAATTTAAAGATTGGGAAGTGCTAGAACTAAGGGTATGGATTAAAAAATACAAATTAATGAATAAAATTGAGAAGTCCGTGAGATTGTTTATTAAGTTAGATATGAATTTAATATAAGAAGAATCATTTACCAGATAATTCCAAAAAATTACTAAAATGTAAAATCTCTATGATCACCATAGAACAACAGTTTAACACAATATGGCGAATTTATCAATGAAAAGTTTCAATTTACAGCAAAAATATTCTGTATATATCTAAAAACAACAACGTCATGATATTTAATATCTGTCGCCTAAGACTCTAACGTAAATAACCAACATTTACTTCATATTATTCATTTCAAAGGTTCTCATCTTCTTTCCTTAACTGGCCATGACTCACAAAATTCATCTAAACTTTAAACAATATTCCATTTAGACCCAATAATAATTTACGTTAAACAGGCCAATCTTGTCATAATTTAAAATACAACAAATGCCTATAAAACTTAGTACCATACCTAACACTAACAAAAAAAATCCCATTAATAATCAAAATATAAACAACAGTTCAATAATCAAAGTTATTATCTAACTTCTGTCCATGTGATTCATTACTAGCGCTATCCAAAAAATAACGTATAATTTCCTAACTATCATCTTAGTAGATTAATCTAAGGTTAAGAACAATATACATCGCCTAACGTTATCAGGGCCCAAAATTTGACACGTTTGTAAAAGGTAAACAACTTGTATAGTTACTCAAAACTTTATAGGTAAATACATTTTTTGTCTTTCTAAAAATTATCCTTACATAATATAAATAACGTTCTGAAGCCTCCTCTTCTTCCTACAAGACCTAACTCATGTCCATGAGCTGAAATTGTATATATAAATATGTGTGTATATAATAAGCTAAACAATAACTAACATCTGCCGTAATTGAATTTAGAAGAACAATACATTATAATGCCGAAAGAGAATTGGTGCTTACAATATGTAAATGATGACCGAAGCCTTAGCCTCGTCCTACTATCCCCAAAGCATGTCCAAGTGTGCTCTTCATTTTTCACTGCAAGTCTTTTATATGATTTTACACAACTCACAGAAAA
>CABFOV010002335.1:0-17138 GCA_902141375.1 Timema poppense | reverse complement strand
TGTTACTAAAGAGAAACCAACAAGGGGAAGGATACACACGCGATTCCACGCTTCTACTATCTTCTTGAACAATTATTTTTGTTGGAGTTTTGGGACGGGAGTCATCTCCCTTCTCTTCTCAAGTTCTTTGCTTGAACTCGTGCTTCGACGCTAAGGCGGGGCCTAAACTGCTTGCAGATTATGAATCAATTAAAGATGACACAGCTTTTTTTAATGTACATTCGTTTGAAAAACAATCAAAGAAAGTAGTTAGGTGAGTAAATAAAGTGTTTGAATTATAAGATTTTAATATTTATTTAAAAGTAACAAACAAATGATACTGTTTTAATTATAAAGTGTGTGTGAAGTTAAGTATTACTATTACTACTAAACAAATTTAAGAGAAGAGGAAAGTTATGAAGTAAATAAAAAATTCATTATAAGCTCCTGAACTTTATTTTATGGTCTCATAATATTTTAAGAAGTCTTAAAATGTGTCCTAGTGTTCCTTTTGTTTTGCTTCTCTGACGGGGGGTGGGGGGTGGGGGTTGCTCACTATCTCACTACTTGTAACGATAATTTTTTCGTATTTAGCCTTAAACTATTATGGTAGAAATGCAGTCCCCATCCACATCCGCCTAAACGTTCCGGTATGGGTTCTGTGAGGAATGATTTATGTTTAAGATATAATTATTTTTTTGCGACAAAATATTTTTCCCCCCGTTAAGACTCCCCAACCCGTTTTGTTACAAGGAATTGTGATCAGCCTAACAATCATTTACTTGCCCGTCCTATTTCCCCCACGCCACAAACACACTCACAGATATCACTTATGTGTTAAATGAAAGGCTTAATTTCGTCATGTAAATAAAGATAATAATATTTAATAGGTAAACATTTATTTCTACCATTTCAGACAGAAAACCAGCGGTAATATCATTAATACTAATTCAATCACTCACGCCACTATTTCCCACGATCAATCCACTTAGCGCCATCTTGTAGTTATTGTTGTTTTAGTACGATTCCCATGGTCAGGAGTAATTTTTCAACCAATTAAAATACATTTTCATATTATGTTTAGTTCTGTTTCAAAAACGTATTCATTCGAAAAACTGTAAACATCATTTTATATTGTTTTAAATATATTTTTAAGTTAATTGGTATGAGCGACGATTGAGCAGTAATATAGTTTCAGTTATTAGCGGTAGAGGAATTCCCTTCTATGTTGGTATAAAGCTCACACTCCTTTTAACATAGTTTCTCTGACGAACAAATCTTCCCTGCCAAAGATCACGACAAAAGTCGTTCTTTTATAGGGAGTCCGCCATTGTTGGCGTAACAAACTTTAACTTGGCAAAGGATATCGGCTAACATCGAAAATGGTAAGTTTAATATTGAATATATTATAAATGAATTAAACACTAAGATGTTTAATGAACTAAGTCTAACATTATCTTTGTGGATTTTTATAACTTTCGTTGTAAAAATGTATATGCTCGAACATGTTGCACAACAGCTTGTAATACCCTAACGTCAGGAAATATTAAACTCTACAATTATTATTGTTGTTGATCACATAAACCTTTATTAAATAATCTTAAAGTACTTCATTCACTAAAATACAATTTTACAAGAAAAATTAATTAAACCTTAATAATGATTTAATGTTGTAACCAGCTGCCACATGGTAGAATATTATATTTTATATTGGGTCTATGTTTAGATTCTAAATAGTTTTTTAATCTTCATATGATCCCGTTATAAACTAGACCATATGTTACATACAGCAAACTATAAACTTAATTGAGGCCAAGCCGTTTCCTAAAGTAAAGTTTTACCAAAATCTAAAAATCAGCCATGTTATTGAACCTTTAAACGTGATTTCATATTTTACCAGCTCCCATATGGTGGTGTGCAAATATTTTAAGTTTTATATTTGGTTTATGTTTCTAAGCTTCTTTTTTTTAATTTCCACATGTCTTTATAAACAAGACCTCGTGCTTGTTTGTGTATGTGTTAAAATATATGTAGTTTCCTGAATGTTCCATTTTTATGTGCAGGTGAACTTTACGGTAGACGAGATCCGAGTGATGATGGACAAGAAGCGGAACATCCGTAACATGTCCGTCATAGCTCACGTAGATCATGGCAAGTCAACACTGACAGACTCCCTGGTGTCAAAGGCAGGAATTATCGCCAATGCCAAAGCTGGAGAGACGAGATTCACAGATACGAGGAAAGACGAACAGGAGCGTTGCATCACAATCAAGTCGACGTGAGTAGAGATATATTTTATTGTTAGGGTTTATTTGTAGGCTCTTACTACAACGGAACAATGTTTAGAATAAGTTATACCCGAATGTACTAGAAGTAGTCCCTAATATATCCCTACGCCAACAGCTGACATCTATCACTTTGGATGACTGTAATGGAAACAGTTGGTAATATATTAATGTGATAGTTAACCACAGTAATTTAGGACAATATTATTTATATATTTATTTGAGGTCGGACACAAAGTTTATTTATAGTTTTATTCCCCTTAAATAAATATTCACGCCACTTTCACAAAAACTTCTAACGAACATAGCCTCAAAATGGCGACTGACGAATCTAAACCATATGATTGAACATGACGGTAAACAAGTTGTTTACAATGATGCACATACACAGTTTATGAATATATTTTATTCAGTTAAATATTTCAAAATACAACAAAATCAAAAAATCGTGTATTGCATGTAAAAAAATGACAACAATTTTCTCTTTTCCAAGTAAATACGATGCCTGTATTAAAAGATATTGATGTGTGTACCATATTAAACATAATCAATAACGTTCCAAAACGAAAAATAAGTACTTTTAATTATGTTTAAATCCTCAAAATGGCGACTGACGAATCTAAACCATATGATTGAACATGACGGTAAACAAGTTGTTTACAATGATGCAGACACGCAGTTTATGAATATATTTTACTTGGGTAAATATTTCAAAATATGATAAAATAATCATAAAATCATGTAATGTATGTAGAAAAATAATCATAAAATCGTGTATTGCACGTAAGAAAATGACAACAATTTTCTCTTTTCCAAGTAAATACAATGCCTGTATTTAAAGATATTGATGTATGCACTATATTAAACATAATCAATAACGTTCCAAAACGAAAAATAAGTACTTTTAATTATGTTTAAAATATTGTTTCGAGTTGGACAAAAAGAAATTATTTAAAAAAATGAAATAGTATGAGAAAACTTAAGTTTACATTATTTTAAATGTAATATATAACAGGTAATTAAATATCTTTACATTTATAACAAAACTGTGATCTTTTACAAGTGTTGGCGACCCAAAACCTAAACATGAGTTTCAAACTGTCATCGTGAACGGAATCTAGTATACTTGTTAGCATTTTAAAATTATGTATAGGCCTATACTTAAAACTCGACTCGAACTCTGGAGTTTTTATAAATACTAGACGTGAATAAAACAACCCAAGCTTGCAGACCCCTGCCTTCTTATCATCACAAACCATCATGTCAAGATAAGTGAGGCCAGCTATAAAAATATAAATAACTTAATATAACACCATTAGATGTGCTCTATTTAACCTGTAGGCTATTTGACACAAGATTTTAAAGAAAAACTAGAATTTGACTAAGAAAAATAAAATTATACTGTAATTCTTGGGGAGGTAATGTTATAATATTAGTAATACTTAGCAAATAATAATTTCCAGACATATTCCGTTCACGATAGGTTTTTGAATAATTTCTTTTTATCCAACTCGAAACAATATTTTAAACATAATTAAAAGTACTTATTTTTCGTTTTGGAACGTTATTGATTATGTTTAATATAGTGCATACATCAATATCTTTAAATACAGGCATTGTATTTACTTGGAAAAGAGAAAATTGTTGTCATTTTCTTACGTGCAATACACGATTTTATGATTATTTTTCTACATACATTACATGATTTTATGATTATTTTATCATATTTTGAAATATTTAACCAAGTAAAATATATTCATAAACTGCGTGTCTGCATCATTGTAAACAACTTGTTTACCGTCATGTTCAATCATATGGTTTAGATTCGTCAGTCGCCATTTTGAGGCTATGTTTGTTAGAAGTTTTTGTGAAAGTGGTGGGAATATTTTTTATGTGGAATAAAACTAAATAAACTTTGTGTCCGACCTCAAATAAATATATAAATAATATTGTCCTAAATTACTGTGGTTAACTATCACATTAATATATTACCAACTGTTTCCATTACAGTCATCCAAAGTGATAGATGTCAGCTGTTGGCGTAGGGATATATTAGGGACTACTTCTAGTAACATTTCGAGCTGTCATCCAGGTAAACTTAGCTCGTGAATGAATAATAATAATTTGGTCTGGTAACTTTGAAAGCTGTCGGCACCAAAGAAGTCGTGGGGCTACTGTAGAAACACTGTCCAGTGATGTAAAGTAAGTGATGGAAGTTAAAGTGAAAGGAGTTAGGTTAGGTCTAGATAGGAACAAACAACTTCTCTTTTCATTTCTTCAAACTCCCACAGTAGCACATTGATTTGAATTTTCAGGAATATTACGTTTTCATTCATGTGTCTTCATATGTAAAGTAAATATTTTCTAAAATTCAAATCAATGTCCTACTGTGGGAGTTTGAAGAAGGGGGAAGTGTAAGAAGAAAAAGAGAGTTGTTTTATGTTGGTCATGGCTCTTAGAATTGAGAACTTTAGAGAAATGGGAATACCTGTAATCTTGCTTCTAAGGGGATAATATGTACTTTTCATAGATTTTAGTCTTAAAAGTGCTAGCATTAGCATTTGCTCAATCAATATTGTCTGACCATTCACCTGCAAGAAAGTGAAACGAGCAAAAAATGTAATTTATAATTATTATGAGAGACATTCAAATAAAAAGACATGCATATGTAAAGTCTGCAAAGTAATTTTATCAACTCCACGATGTAAGTAAATATTAAAACTTTATTGTTAAGTTACTAAGCTTATCAGTAGCCTGTGTGGATTAATTATTAATATAGACCTTAGGTCACATAAGGAAATTTTCTCTGTCCTTGTTACTGACAAGATTTAGGTTATATAAACGTTATTTCAGTTAAAAATGTTTATTTATTGTGATATGGTACAAAAGTAGGCCTATTTGCTTATTAATTTTATTTGGTTAGGAATTTTTTATACCATTCACTAAAGAGTTTTTTTTTATCTTGTTACCCGCCTCGGTGGCGTAGTTGGCTAACGCGCTAGTCGTGTTGAACTCGACTGCTGAGGACAGGGAGATCGAGGTTCAAATCTCGGTCGGGTGAACTGAGGGTGGTTTTCCACTCCCTCCACGCAAATGCGGGTTCACTTCCTCTAATTCAACCTTCTCAATTCCTAATCGATTAGCGTAATTAGTACTTAAAAGGGTATAACCCGAACGGGTAGTAAGACGCAGTGCTAGTATTATTATTATTAATCAATTCAACTAAATAAAGTTTTAAAAGGTCCGTGTGTACAAAACATCACGGAAACTTAAAACTGATGAATTTCACGTAAAGACTAGGGCCGAGGAACGGAAGCAATACACCTTGGTACGTCATCGCCCATCTCGTAATGCCTCCATAACCTTTGAAACAATTGTTTCTCCAATTACGTGTTTACACCTTCACATTTCTGTCTCGAATGAGTATCCGTCCACTCAGAATACTGTACATGCAACCATTCCACCATAACTGAAGTGATTTCTTTTAGGCTTATGTTTTAGTGCACCGCAGGGGAAAGATTCTAATTTGCTGGCGTGACACTAGTTCTTAGTGTGCCGTACTGTACACCTTCTAATAATTTGCTGGTGTGACACTAGTTCTTAGTGTGCCGTACTGTACACCTTCTAATAATTTGCTGGTGTGACACTAGTTCTTAGTGTGCCGTACTGTACACCTTCTAATAATTTGCTGGTGTGACACTAGTTCTTAGTGTGCCGTACTGTACACCTTCTAATAATTTGCTGGTGTGACACTAGTTCTTAGTGTGCCGTACTGTACACCTTCTAATAATTTGCTGGTGTGACACTAGTTCTTAGTGTGCCGTACTGTACACCTTCTAATAATTTGCTGGTGTGACACTAGTTCTTAGTGTGCCGTACTGTACACCTTCTAATAATTTGCTGGTGTGACACTAGTTCTTAGTGTGCCGTACTGTACACCTTCTAATAATTTGCTGGTGTGACACTAGTTCTTAGTGTGCCGTACTGTACACCTTCTAATAATTTGCTGGTGTGACACTAGTTCTTAGTGTGCCGTACTGTACACCTTCTAATAATTTGCTGGTGTGACACTAGTTCTTAGTGTGCCGTACTGTACACCTTCTAATAATTTGCTGGTGTGACACTAGTTCTTAGTGTGCCGTACTGTACACCTTCTAATAATTTGCTGGTGTGACACTAGTTCTTAGTGTGCCGTACTGTACACCTTCTAATAATTTGCTGGTGTGACACTAGTTCTTAGTGTGCCGTACTGTACACCTTCTAATAATTTGCTGGTGTGACACTAGTTCTTAGTGTGCCGTACTGTACACCTTCTAATAATTTGCTGGTGTGACACTAGTTCTTAGTGTGCCGTACTGTACACCTTCTAATAATTTGCTGGTGTGACACTAGTTCTTAGTGTGCCGTACTGTACACCTTCTAATAATTTGCTGGTGTGACACTAGTTCTTAGTGTGCCGTACTGTACACCTTCTAATAATTTGCTGGTGTGACACTAGTTCTTAGTGTGCCGTACTGTACACCTTCTAATAATTTGCTGGTGTGACACTAGTTCTTAGTGTGCCGTACTGTACACCTTCTAATAATTTGCTGGTGTGACACTAGTTCTTAGTGTGCCGTACCGTACACCTTCTAATAATTTGCTGGCGTGACACTAGTTCTTAGTGTGCCGTACCGTACACCTTCTAATAATTTGCTGGCGGGACACTAGTTCTTAGTGTGCCGTACCGTACATCTTCTAATAATTTGCCGATGCTACAATAGTTCTTAGTGTGCCGGTTCTTCCAGCTCGTCTGCTGTGACAGCACCAAGTCTATGATTCTCCCACTGTCAGAAACCATGACTGTCCAACTCTAGTCTCACCTCATGTGCCTTTAAAAATATGGTATCATACAACCAGGTATTAGAAATAATTTCAAGGTCTAAAGTATCTGAAAAGTCTTGGTCATAGCACACAAATAAATAGTCGTGTGTTTAGTGAGTATTGCCTGTACTTCTGTACTCCTGTAGTTACTACAAGTGAAGTTCCTTTTACACATGACTGTACATCACATTCTAATAGTTGAAGAGGGCAAGCAAACACAACTATAAAACGCTTGCCTTTCATCTTGTGTTTGTTTCTCATTATCCGAACTTAGCTCTTGTCCCTTACAAAGTAATTGTTATCACAATTGTCTTCCTTGATATTGTATTCAGTTGTAGGAAAAAGATTCCTTGTTACATTCGACAGCTTCCACCTCGCAAATATCACATCGGGGCGTCGTGATATTAATACAACCTCACAGCTCCTTTAAGATGTAATCATTTGAAAATATACAATTATCGGCCCTGTCTAGTGCAAGTCTAAAACCTATTTTGGGGGATGGGGAGTGGGAGGGGCTTCTTAACTGACCAAAGTATCCTTCCACAGAAACAGTAGATGGTGCTAGCTACTGAATAGGCCTTGCGGAAGTCATTCGTTTGGCAATATCGGTTTTCTCGAATGAGTGAAATTTGTTTAATATTTTCAACACCCCTTCTAAGATAATGTATTGATGTTTATTAATATTAATTGTTACACTCTCCTATTTTTGTTTTGAAGTGTAAAAAATGGCAAAACAATAAAAATGGTTGAAGATAACCTTTTGTTCCCGTGGCTCTGTTTCTGCGCCAAATGAGCTAATTTGGTTGTAATGTTTGTGTTGTCAGGGCTATCTCCATGTACTTTGAGCTGGACGACAAGGACCTTGTGTTCATCACAAACCCTGACCAGCGGGACAAGACAGAGAAGGGTTTCCTCATCAATCTGATCGACTCGCCAGGGCATGTGGACTTCTCCAGCGAGGTCACAGCGGCCCTCCGGGTCACAGACGGAGCGCTGGTTGTGGTGGACTGTGTTTCAGGTTAGTAACTGGAGGAACCTTGTATTATGCCCCTCTAGAGAAACCAGTCAGCTGCTTCGTGTCATTCCTTAAACAGGGTCTTAAAAGTGATAGCATTTTGACCTGCAAGATAACAGGTGTCTTTAAGTTTACCTGGATGACAGCTCGAAATATTACTAGAAGTAGTCCCTAATATATCACTACGCCAACAGCTGACATCTATCACTTTGGATGACTGTAATGAAAACAGATGGTAATATATTAATGTGATAGTTAACCACAGTAATTTAGGACAATATTATTTATATATTTATTTGAGGTCGGACACAAAGTTTATTTATAGTTTTATTCCCCTTAAAAAATATTCCCACCACTTTCACAAAAACTTCTAACAAACATAGCCTCAAAATGGCGACTGACGAATCTAAACCATATGATTGAACATAACGGTAAACAAGTTGTTTACAATGATGCACATACACAGTTTATGAATATATTTTACTTGGTTAAATATTTCAAAATATGATAAAATAATCATAAAATCGTGTATTGCATGTAAGAAAATTACAACCATTTTCTCTTTTCCAAGTAAATACGATGCCTGTATTTAAAGATATTGATGTGTGTACCATATTAAACATAATCAATAACGTTCCAAAACGAAAAATAAGTACTTTTAATTATGTTTAAAATATTGTTTCGAGTTGGATAAAAAGAAATTATTTAAAAAAGGAAAGATTATGAGAAAACTGAATTTACATTATTTTAAAAGTAATATATAACAGGTACTTAAATATCTTTACATTTATAACAAAACTGTGATCTTTTACAAGTGTTGGCAACCCAAAACCTAAACATATGATTTTCAAACTGTCATCCAGGTAAAAACCTATCGTGAATGAAATATACCAACACTGGAATATACTGGAATTTTGAATCATACTGGAATATACTGGAATTTATTTTAGATATTGGAATATACGGGATTTTTGAATCAGATACTGGAAAAATATTCATCATTTTGAGACCCCTGGTATATTTGGACTACTGATAGCTATATTTTCTCCACCCCTCGACTACCCCTCCTCTGGTCTATAGACCAATTATGTCTTCCTTGCTGCTGCCTGACAGTTAGTACAAGTCACCAGAACAAATTATGTATCCCTACACCAAACCATATGATCTGCAAAAACATGTGTTGATAAAAGAAACACACATTACAGTTTTATTTATGTTTTTATTGTTGATGTTAGGCCTGGTATTAATAATTAACTTTCATAAATAATCAATATCAAATAATGTTAGAATTGCTAGGGTTTAGTAAGTTATTGTAGCCTCTACCCCTTGAATAAGGATTGGGTTAAAAAGTAGCCCGCCAACAACAGGAGTGATTGTGCCAAAACTTGTACATAGGCTGATAGTTGTTGTTAAAATATCATCCTTCTACTCACAAGGACAAGTAATCATAACTCGCCAACATTATGATAATTTGAAACTTTTCACCTTAATTTCCACAATTAAAAAAGAGGGTGAAACATTGACAAACGTGTGTTTTTTTTACTATGCTTCATATAGTTTGGTTAGTTTATGCAGGAAGTCAGCTTTATTTATATGTAGGTTATAAATTTAATTAGTTATCCTTGTATAGGCAGACTGTCTCAAACTATACAAGTTGACCTAAACATTTCCACTGACCTTGGTGATACATTCTGTAGATGACCTGATACTCCAGCGGTCGGTCGTTTCTTTCTGATCTACCAGGAGTTTCAACTCAATCTATTTTGTTGTTATAATAACCACACTTCAGAGTCTTATCAAATACTTCAAAGATACTAAAACTTGTGGTCAACACATCACAATCTGGGGGTTAAAAGATACATTTTATAGTCTTGATACAAATACTAATTTTATAATAACTCAAACAATCACGCTTCAACTTGTGCACAAACACATGTGGTTTTGAAAATTGGGTTTAATATGTAAATTTAAAATTGTTAGATTTTTGTTATAAGAATACAATAGATATGTACGCCAGTCCGAGTAGCTCTGGCGTGAGGACAAATGATATGTACACTAGTCTGAGTAGCTCTGGCGTGGTGATAATAGATATGTACACTAGTCCTAGTGTAGCTCTGACGTGGTGACAATAGATATGTACACTAGTCCTAGTAGCTCTGGCGTGGTGACAATAGATATGTACACTAGTCCGAGTAGCTATGGCGTGAGGACAATAGATATGTACACTAGTCCTAGTGTATCTCTGTCGTAGTGACAATATATATGTACACTAGTCTGAGTAGCTCTGGCGTGGTGATAATAGATATGTACACTAGTCCGAGTAGCTCTGGCGTGAGGACAATAGATATGTACACTAGTCCTAGTGTAGCTCTGGCGTGGTGATAATAGATATGTACACTAGTCCTAGTGTAGCTCTGGCGTGGTGACAATAGATATGTACGCTAGTCCTAGTGTAGCTATGGCGTGGTGATAATAGATATGTACACTAGTCCTAGTGTAGCTCTGGCGTGGTGACAATAGATATGTACACTAGTCCTAGTAGCTCTGGCGTGGTGACAATAGATATGTACACTAGTCCGAGTAGCTCTGGCGTGAGGACAATAGATATGTACGCTAATCCTAGTGTAGCTATGGTGTGGTGATAATAGATATGTACGCTAGTCCTAGTGTAGCTATGGTGTGGTGATAGTAGATATGTACACTAGTCCTAGTGTAGCTATGGCGTGGTGACAATAGATATGTACACTAGTCCGAGTAGCTCTGGCGTGGTGACAATAGATATGTACACTAGTCTGAGTAGCTCTGGCGTGGTACCAAATAGATATGCACACTAGTCTGAGTAGCTCTGGCGTGGTACCAAATAGATATGTACACTAGTCTGAGTAGCTCTGGTGTGGTGATAATAGATATGTACACTAGTCCTAGTGTAGCTCTGGCGTGAGGACAATAGATATATACACTAGTCTTAGTAGCTCTGGTGTGAGGACAATAGATATGTACACTAGTCCTAGTGTAGCTCTGGCGTAGTGACAATAGATATGTACACTAGTCTGAGTAGCTCTGGCGTGGTGACAAGAGATATGTACGCTAGTCTGAGTAGCTCTGGCGTGGTGACAAGAGATATGTACGCTAGTCTGAGTAGCTCTGGCGTGGTACCAAATAGATATGTACGCTAGTCTGAGTAGCTCTGGTGTGGTGATAATAGATATGTACACTAGTCCTAGTGTAGCTCTGGCGTGAGGACAATAGATATATCCGAGTAGCTCTGGCGTGGGGACAATAGATATGTACACTAGTCCGAGTAGCTCTGGCGTGGGGACAATAGATATGTACACTATATCATCTCTAAATTTACCCTAAAACATTGTAAATAATTCCGGTTCAGGTTCCTTCTAAGTGTTTGTTTATTTTGGTTGCTCCTCTGCATAACTTAGCTTAAGGTGGGGTGCTAGTGAGAACGAGTTTAGGGCGGCACTTTTGAAGGTTTTATAGAATAAACGTTTTTTGGCCAAAATAAATCAAATATTTCTTGTATAGAAACAGAGTTCAGTTTTCTTTATATGGCTAATTTCAACAGTTCTTGAATATCTTTTGAAGATGTCCTGGAATATAATGACAAACCTTTTCTCTCCATTTAAAAAGTGTGTCACCAAATGCCGCCATGCTCATGTTGAGATTAGCATGTGCAGAAAACTAAACTCTGTTTCTATAGAAGAAATATTTGATTTATTTTGGCCAAAGAATGTTTATTCTATAAAAACTTCAAAATCAATGCACTAAACTCATGCTCACTAGCACCCCACCTTAATATTCTCATGTTGACATCAAACATAATTTTAAACTCATTTTAAATTATGTTATTGTATTACTTTGATAAAAAAAAATTATTTTAGTTTTAGCAATTGCAAATTTGATCATTACTTACAAACAGTGACTAAAAATACCCTTTCTTGCCAGGTGTTTGTGTGCAAACTGAGACGGTGCTGCGCCAGGCGATCGCTGAGCGAATCAAGCCGGTACTGTTCATGAACAAGATGGACCGAGCGTTGTTGGAACTGCAGCTGGAGGCAGAGGAACTGTATCAGACGTTCCAACGTATTGTGGAGAACGTGAACGTGATCATTGCCACGTACAGTGACGACAGCGGTCCCATGGGAGAAGTGCGGGTACGTTTTATATCAACAGACAATATCTTCTAGAAATCTATCATAGATTAGACAAAACTAGTGGTTTTAATGTTTACACGTGTAATTTGAATTAAAAATATATACAGGCTTTTATATACATAATTACAAAAAATACTCCATTTTAGAAGCCACTCCACAGTCGTTCCGTATTTTCAACATATTCAATGCCTCTATACCTTTCCTTACAGAATGCTGTCCTGAAACAAGCCACGAGTTAACATAATTATTATTATAAATGATTATTAAAAGATGAGTTAACATAATTATTATTATAAATGATTATTAAAAGATGTTCTTAGTGATGTCATCTCCGAGAAACGCCTCACATTCTTCAATATAACAAGACTGATTGTCTTTCATTGAGTTTGAACTAGACAGCGAATTTAATTTATTTGCCCATTTTTGGGGCAGGTTTTCATGTTTTACTTTTATCAATTTAACATATGTGTAAGAAGGTATAGGAAAGGTGGATAGAAACATTTAATATGGTTTTTACGAGTTAATCTCCAAATGTTGTTGACTCAGTTGATTGTTTCAATGCTTCATAGAACTTCTCTGGGCCTACAAGGGTTATATGAGAGGGGAGAAACCTCGAAACGAAATAATAAAATATGGCACTCACTATACAAACATCTCGTGATGAGGGCTCTGCGAGTACTCGTCTCGTCTTTCGAGCTCGAGATCGAGATCTAAACTTTTGTAGGCTTGTCATTTTCGAGCTTCCACTTGAAGTACTTAATAATCAATTTTTTAAAACACATTGAAACCATAATTTATTTAATCGAGATATTAGCATCGTAATAGCTATATAAGCACTTTCAACCAGTAAATTAATTAAATATTTTCTTACCCATTTTTAATCGTACTTTATTGAAGTTGTTTACTTATATTACCATAACAGAGCAATGAAAATAAAAATAGCTAAGATGATTATCAAATTAATATAAAAATATTTGTTTCAATATTAAATTTTAAGATTGAAGCTGCTACGCCACAAAAATTAAATTATAAATAATACTCCTTGAAATGATCACATATTTATCCCATTTAAAATTAGCATGAGTTTTATTTCCAGTGCTTTGAATTAATTCTCCCCCGAGGGAGGTCTGTTTATCACTAGTCAAAATAAAATACCTTCCATGTTAGAATTTTAGAATATCTAGTAAAAATATTCTTTGAAACCTATAATAATTTATTTAATATCTATTAAGTAGAATTTGATTGAATTTATTACTTTTCAAACTTAATAAAATAATTACAATCAATAGTTTTGGAAATGTATTGGAATCGAATTCATTTAATTAAAACTTCTATCAAAGCAAATTTGAAATTATATATATATATATATATATATGACAGTCAGAATTGATTTGAAGCAAAAAACTTTCTCCACAAAGTTGTGATACCCCCTTAATTTATGATATTTTTAGATTCTTTAAATTATGACTCAGAGTACATTGTGAATCAAGGCATGGATTGGTTCTTCCAGCACAACCTGTGTCACTTTCTAGTCACCGGGGGGCTTGGCCCTCTGGGACAAAGACAATGCTGACAGTGCTAATGGAAGTATAGAAACAATTGCAGATCCACTGAAACGCTGCCTCAGGACCGCTATCTTTATGTCCAATTGGGGCAAGCTAAGGTGGTGTTTGCTACAAGGCCTCACTTTTACCAGAAACTTGTGTGGGGTGGACTAAAATTGAAATAAAGCCATTATGGTGTGATGTAGGTCTATTTGTAAATCATTACAGTATTTAGGCACGTGGGAGGTATAGATTAAAATTTGGACGATGTCTAAATATAAAGACATGTTTCAACGAATCACGGCTATAAGATTGGAAGTTTGAGTGGGTCAGGCCAGCATAAGATGACTACTCTGACGTGTGTAATTTGTGCAATACAACGTTCATATTAAGCAACATGGGGGGGTAAACGTGCTGACAAGTCACGCTCTAGGCAAAACCATCAATCTGCCACATTGAATAAAACACAGAGTTAGTCAATGACTGCTTTTTAAAAAGGAAATTCTTCCAATTCCACCATTACAACTTCTGTCCAGTCATCTCGCCATTACTACCACCACCATCTTCAGAGTCGGCAAAAAATGAGGTAGGCGACCGAGAAATATTCTTATCAACGATGTGACAAAATCTGAAATTATTTGGTGCTTGGATTCTATAATGTCACACTTCATTGTGGGCAGCTAAAAAAGTGTAAATCTCAGTACAATTAGGAAGGGCCAAAGTTGGTTACACAACCTTGTATGGTTTGGCCCCATACTTTGATGAAGACCTTGTAAAGATGTGCTTAGAGTGTACAGAAATAGTGATTGGATTTGACGAGGCTCTAAACAAGGACATTATGGTACACTTTTGGAATTTAAAAACACATAATGAAGTCTCTCAACACGCTACTTCACATCGACCCTCCTCGGCCATGCGACAGCTGCTGACTGATGCACTTTTAGAATTGAAAAATGTCAAGCTATTACAGGTGTCAATCAAAAGTTAATTGGAGAGCTAAAATCCACTACTGATCAGATAGTCGTACAATGCTAGATATCGGAAGTTGTGGAGGTCATTGCTTGAGTTGGGCATCTTGGATATGCAACCAGAGGGGCCATGGCTTCTTTGGTGCTGACTTCTGACAATCAACATTTAAGTATATACCTAAACTTTTTCTGTCAGAAGTGACAGCTACTAAACACATGTTTTGCAGATCATTTGATTCGGTGTAGGGATATGTAATTTGCTCTGGTAACTTTTCAAAGCCGTGAGCTGTCGGTCAACACCAAAGAAGCCATGGGGTATGAGCGTTCCCCTCTTAATACAAACTAACCAAGGCCATATATCATTTCTCAGGTTGGTTCTCATTCTTTCTCATGGGAATGCCAGTTTGGAAAGAGGTTTTTCCATAATTCGAGAATGAAGCACAAAAGCAGATTTATGATTGAGTAAAGCAATTGGTGGGATAAAGAAGGTAGACATTACCAAGTCTTTGATTCATTCTGTCCGCAATCCCCGTTCAAGATATAAGGATAGTTTAGGTTCAAGATATAAGGATAGTTTAGAACAAAAAATTAAGGATAATCAAGAGGGGGATCAAAAACAAACAGCAGTAATGAAAAAAAAACCAAGCTTAAAACAATCTTGTCAGAGGCACAAAAACAAGCCGATATTTTACAAGAAGAAATAGATGTAATTTCACAATCTGAGTTTTACAAATTAACTACTCTAAGTTGTACTCTTAATTCAAAGTGATTTATTCCTTAACTTATTTTTGGTGTTTAGTTAAACAATAGGGACAAAGTTCTAGCTAATGACTTTGTTTTCCATTTGTACAACGGCACAAATAGTATCTAAAACATCTAAAACTGAAAGACTTGCTAAATTGTTACTAAGCTTGGATATTTTTTTAAAAAGATAGGCCTATATGATTGATGTAATAAATGGGAAAATAGTCATTCGAGGGGAAGTGGGAAAAATAATTCAGGGAAATTTAGACAAAAATTTCTTGAAAAGTCTGGTAATTTTATAATAGAAGTTCTGTATCCCCCCTGATAAAGTTTTTTCTCTTTACTGAATGATTTATTACAATGTAAATTATAAGGCAGAGTCTGGGAGATTGAAGAGAATAGCTGGTAGTATTCATATTTTAGTTGGGATGTCAGGACTGGTGCTACTACTAGGATCACCCAGCACTGACGGTAGCAGAGACCAGTGTTGGACTTGACTAATATGAGCATAGTGCCTAGTGACAGGGAATTAAAATACCCCGTTAATTTCGCAACTTAACACTAAAACATGTTGCCTGGAAAAGTCAGGGAATTTAGTAAAATATGTTTTGTAGCCCCCCTGATCATATTTTTGTACTGGAGTTGAAAGATTTGTGTCCCACTTGCCATATTTTTGCAAATAGTACAGTCTGATTTCCTTGAGCTTCTGACTTGTTCAAAACCAGTCTTAATTGGGTATCTATAGTGTCTTGTAAGAGGTAAAGAGGTGTTCCGATGATGATTGTTCTCACAGACCTGTTCTGTATCCTTGTGATGATGTTAGAACGGCCAACTGATGGAATACTACCAGGACACACTCACTTATCTTGTGCTACACTAGAGTGTTACTAAACACAAACTAATGTTGGTTGTAGGTTGACCCCAGCAAGGGTAGCGTGGGGTTCGGCTCCGGTCTGCACGGCTGGGCCTTCACCCTCAAACAGTTTGCTGAGATGTACGCTGAGAAGTTCAAGATTGATGTCGTCAAGCTGATGAGACGGTGAGTGGTGACTGGATCTGGTCTTGTGACGGCACATTTGTTACAGCTATGTTGTTATGGCGATGTTGTATCTTGCCCTAGTTTGTGGGGGGAGAACTTCTTCAATCCCAAGACAAAGAAGTGGGCCAAGCAGAAGGAGGACGATAACAAACGCTCGTTCTGCATGTACGTCCTGGACCCCATCTACAAGGTAAACATGACAAATGTTCAGTTTTAAATATGTTATAGGCTACTAAGAAAATACTCTTTGGCCCATCATTTCTCTATCCGCATGTTAACTTACCGAGTAAGGTCTTATTGAGTAATATATAAAGTAAATTATTATCTTTGATATGATGTTCTTAGATCATCAGTTTCAAAATAAAAATAAAGATGGTGGTTTAGTTTTCACTAATTTTTTACGCATGGCTGTCATGGCACAACAGACGTGTTTATCAGTTAGATTTTTTGTAACATGTGAAATGTATTAATATTTTTTTTTATAAAAGAAACAATTTGTCTCTTCCTATCTATATCTCTACTTTAGATTTTTTTT
>CABFOV010002334.1:18549-87961 GCA_902141375.1 Timema poppense | reverse complement strand
TAACTGTTAACTAAATTAATAATTTGCATATGTTGTCATCATTTCACTAATAATTGGATATTTTGAGTTCAGCTTTAGTTGTGAATTTATCAACTAGGTCCATGTGGAACATTACAGGTTAACCACAATTTCTGTGAAGAAACTGTATTTATGTTATATATATATATATATATAATTAGTTTATTTGATTACCACAGGTGTATTAGTGATAACAAGTACAACTAGAATATCCCGAAATAAATATAATTGTAATGTTATATGTCATTTTGCAAAGGTAATATGACAATATAAATCCCTTAAGAAAGTCGACTTACATTTTACTCAATGATTCATCATATGAACTGATATCCCAGTGATATTCATGTAGATAGAAAAGAGAGATAGGTGGAGAGTTAGAAAGCCCAAAGTAGGAGAGGAGGGGAGATCGTAAAAAGTCTTTTCTGCGTCGATTGAAGCAGGTTCCCTTAGGGCGTCTACTTCACGACCAAGTGGACGGACGACCAGCGATGGTCGTACGTTTGTGTGAGTGAGCGTCCTACAAACAGCTGACGGTCAAATTTCCTGTCCTTTGCAACAAGGCACAAGGCCACCCTCCTATGTGACAACCCAAATTCACCGTCAACCAAGCAACAACCGCCACCCTCTATATGTACCCCCTTTACACTGTTTCTGAAATATACTTTTTTTACTAAATAAAACGGATGGAACAACCGTATTGCCTCATGTTGCGTGAAAAGCTTGTGTATAAAAATGTCTCCTTCTGTGAGAAATTATAAAACCCTTGTTTAGTTTCCCTAACGTAGATTTCAGAGTATATATAGTATGTACACACATGTATATGTATTGTATGTACATATATATATATTGTATGTACATATATAGTATTATTTTCTATAGTGTCGAAAAGGGTGAAACAGTGGAAGATGACACCTCTGCTTGAGGTAAAAAGAAATATCTCTCAAGGGGGAGACTAGAAGGAATTAGTGTTTATTTGTAAAAGGTACATGCTTTACAGCAGCCACCTCTGTAAGCGAGAACAGTACATACAGGTGTTCAGCGCTAATGCAATATCCAATTATACGATGAATTATTTCAAAATTTGGCTTATTCAAAAATGAGAGGTGAACGATTGCAACAATGCTCATTTACCTTTAAAACGATAAAATTTGAGATTTATTAATATAAATAAATGTTACGGATCCCTTTACGGACTTTCTTGGTCTATTGTTTAAAAATGGAGATATTTACTAAAACTCTTAATATATGTGAAACAAAATAATACACAATTGAAAAGCCAAGCAAAAATTGCCCTATACTTACGTAAAACGCTTTTTACTCCCGGTTTTAAATTTTATAATATTTTTACCCGCCTCGGTGGCGTAGTTGGCTAACGTGCTTGTCGTGTTGAGCCAGACTGCTGAGGACGGGGAGATCGAGGTTCGAATCNAGCCAGACTGCTGAGGACGGGGAGATCGAGGTTCGAATCTCGGTCGGGTGAACTGAGGGGGGGTTTTCCTAAATGGTTTTCCACTCTCCCTCCACGCAAATGCGGGTTCACTTCCTTTAATTCAACCTTCCCAATTCCTAATCCATTAGCGTAATTAGTACTTAAAGCGTATAACCCGAACGGTTAGTAAGACGCGGTGGTAAATATTATTATTATTATAATATTTTTAAAGAATTAAAGTCCTCATCGGTATATTTAGACCAATAAAAATGGTTCAACAAGGTTCAACACTATATATATATATATTAGCTTATCGAAAACTAAAGGTAAAGTATTGGAACCACAAAAAAGAGTCTAACCCGATATGTTGATGGCTATCGACGTCTTATGAGCCTTCGAACNTGTGTTTCCAACCCTTAAATAAGACTAGTTCAAGCCCTACTAAAGAACGAAGAGAGAAAAATTCAACTATCTCAAAATAAGCTCAGACGATTTTAATTAAAATTAGTATCAAGTCGTTAAGATTATAGATAAAATGGATATTATGTTTTTTCTATAAAAATTTAGTAAAATTTCAGAATTTATAAACAGAATTTGAAATCTTACGGTTTACGCATTGTTACCAAATTCTTCTTTTATATATTTCGACCAATAAAATAGCTAAATATTTACTATTGAGTATAAAATTATAGAGATAGATCATTTCTGCACAAAGATTTACAATAAGAGGTTAAAAGAAAAAGAACATCAACTTTATTAGAAATCTACTTATTTACTTACTCTATGAGATTAGAGAATTATTTCGTTAAGACTTTAGTATTTCTTTACAAGTAAATTGGACAAAATCTTATAAACTATTGGTTTTATAAAGATATGTTTAAAATATTTATTTTTATTTTTAATTGTACTACAATTTTGCAATTTTGTTATTTGGTATCTCAAATAATAATGGAGATTTGGAAATTTCCGCTTTTGTAAGGTACCCTTAAAAATAAATTTTCATAGAAAATTGAATTTTTCTTATTTCGTTCCTTAGTAAACTACTCTTATTTAAGGGCTATACAAAGACAGACGGCATTGCACAAACCACTTTTAGAGTTTGAGAGGTCATTGAAACTTCGACAGCCATCAACATATTGGGTTAGATTTTTCTTTTTTTTTTCTTTTTGCAGTTGCAATACTTTACCATTATTTTTCGATAAACTTATATATATATCGGCGCATAGTTTTAAAATTATTGGTTTAGTAAAAATATGTTTCAAATAAAAGATTTGTATTATAAATAGATCTAGATATTTGCAATGATAAGTAATTTCATATCTCAAATAGTTATGGAGATATGACACTTAAATTGTATGAAACTCCGCACGAACTTTCTCAGTCTATTTTTTAGAAATGGAGATATTTACTCAAAATTCTTAATATAATATACACTAGCAAACCCTTGAACAAATTGCGCTAGATATACGTAAAACATTTAGTTTTAAATGTCATAGTTTTATTTTTAAAGAATTAACGTCTTCATTTGAATATTAGGAACAATACAATAATATCTATATTGGGTCCCAAAGGGTCAACACTTCCTATTAAAATTTTGACTTCCGGTTAAAATTTTCATCATTTTACTAGGGGATACCTTATAGTTATTGCATTGCTTATAAATCTCGACTAAAAAAATAGGTAATTATTGACCATTGGGTCTAAAATTAGAGAGATAAAATAGGCTTAGCCGATTTTGAGAAAATGGAATTTTTTCTCTTTTCACCCTATAGAAAACTGCTATTAATTTTAGGGTTGGACAGACGGTGTTGCAATAGCCACTTTTTAGGGTCCAGGGGGTCATGAAACGTCGACCTCCATCAACATCTTGGGCTGNTTTTTTTTTTTTTTGAGAAATATATATTTATGTGTTTATCTTGATAAAGTTTGGTTTTATAAAAATATATTTAAATATATTTAAAGATGTTTATTATAAATATATCCACATGTATGCATTGATAAATAATTTCATGTAACAAAGACTTACGGAGATAAAATAAAAAATTGGATTTAACGCATAAGACCTTAGCCCATAAAGTCATTTTGACCAAATGTTGAGAGTACCCATTTAGTTTGTAATATTGTTCAAAGCTTAAAAATTATATTTAATCAACATCTCTAAAGCCGATTTTGATAAAATCGATTTTTTCTCTTTCCGCCCAAACGGAAACTACCGTTAATTTTTAAGGGTTGGATGTACAATTCCAAAAATTCCTATAAAGACCCTATATACCAAGTTTTAGCCTCCTTGGTAAAATAGTGTAGGCTCTAGGCCGAGGTACTGACTAACAGACAGATGGCATTGTGAAAACCACTTTTGATGGTTCGGGGGGGTCATGAAACGTTGACATCCATCAAAATCTCTAGCTCAATTCTTTTGACGGTCACAACATTTCAAGGTAACGAGAAAGTAAAAATATTGATCTTGGATCCCTGTGGGTCAAAACTTCGTATTAAAATGTCGACATCCGGGTTAGAATTTTTGACATCTTATTAGAGGTAGCACATCTATGGTCATGGCATTGCTATTAAATTCCTCATTTATAAATTTTTACTAATTAATAAATAGGTAAATATTGCCTATTGAATCTTAAATGATAGAGATAAATCATTGTTGTACAAACATTTCTCCTAAGAGGTTGAAAGAAAGACAACATATACTTTTTGAGAAACTTACTCATAACTGACTCAATGGCATTAGAGAATAATTGTGTTTAAACTTAAGTAGTATCTCGTTACAACTAAAACTCACAAAATTGTATTAATATATTTGCCAATATCTCAGAAACTGTTGGTTTTATAAAAATATATTTCACATGAAAGTTTTTATTTTTAATAGTACTACAATTTTGCAATGATAAGTTATCTAATATCTCAAATAGTTGCGGAGATCCAGAAATTTTCGCTTCTATAAAGTACCTAAAAGTAATTTTCATGGAAAAGAGAAAATATCGAATTTATTTAAAATCTTAATCTACGCCTAGATACGAATTTAAAACATAATCGTTATAGCCGATTTTTAGAAAATCTTTTTTTTTCTCTCTTTTTGCTTTTGATTAAACTACTCTTAATTTTGGGGTTAAAAAGACACACAGACAGAGGACATTGCTAATACCACTTTTTAAGGTTCGGGGGTCAGGAGACGTCATTATCCATCAACATTTCAGGATATAATTTTTTTACGGTCGTAATACTTTTCCTTTGGTGTTCGAAAAGTTAATAAAAAATATATATTTATAAAAATTCGCATATAGATTGAAAGTTATTGGTTTTATAAAAATATGTTTTTAGTAAATTATTTGTATTATAAATAGTTCTACATATTTACGATGGTAAGTAATTTCATATCTCAAATAGTTTCGGAAATATGATAAAAAGTGAGAATTTACGCATTTTACTGGAGCCCTTAAAGTAATTTTGCCGAAACATTGACAGTAGCAATTTTGTTTAGGATATTTATAAATATTTTGAAATTAAATTTAATAAAAATCGTTAGAGCCTATTTTTTAGAAAATTGACCTTTTTTCTTTTTTCCCTTCAGTAAACTACCCTTAATTGAAAGATTTGATATCTAATTCCAAATACCCCTTGGGGCAGCCCTATGAAAACCCTAGATACCAAGTTTTAGCTCGATTGGTAAATGGACAGACAGACAAACGGAAATTCAAAAACAACATTTAGGATTCGGGGGTGTTGAAACGTCAAGATTCATCAAAATCAATTTTGATTTTTTTGTTTACGTTCACAATACTTTCTCTACCTGTAAGATAGAAAGAAAGTAAAAATGAGAATTTATGCATCAGACCGGAACTCTTAAAGTTATTTTGACGACATATTGAGTGTAGCAGTTTTGTTTGTAATATTTATCAATGCTCAGAAATGAAATTTAATCAAATTTGTTAAAGCTGATTTTAATAAAATCGATTTTTTTGTTTTTCACCTTCTAGGAAACTACCCTTAATTTTAGGGTTGGATATAAAATTCCAAAAAGCCCTTTGGACGACCCTATGAAAAACCTATATACCAAGGTTTAGCCCAATCGTTAAAATAGTTTGAGTTCTAGCTCGAGGTAGAGACGGACAAACGGAATTGTGAAAACAATTTTTTCGGATTCGAGGTGTCATAAAACTCCGATATACATAACATCTTGAGTTCAATTTTTTTTACGATCACAATACTTTCTCTACCCGTAAGATAGCGAGAAGGTTAGAAGAATGTGTGAGCACGTGACATAAGCTAATTTTCAAAGTCATTTAAGTATATTTGCGTGGCTATGGGATTCGGATCAATGATAAAGAGCTCTAGGATTCATATATTAAATCTAGTTATTTCTTGAGAAGCGTACGAAGTAGAATTTTAAGATATTTTAGAATTAGAATCAAGCTTTCCTCTTTACCTTAAGATAAGAAGTTTAATAATATTCGTTCTCCTCTTCTTATTGACATGCCAAAAGTATGGTTGTATATTGAAAGAAAGGTAATGTAAGATTAGATAGAATGGAGAAGTAGTTCCAGTAAACGACACAAACCATCGTATTTTAATTCATGTGGCCAGACAACAATTGATACTTTCTCGCTGACCGAAGTGGCTAACTTAAGTGATAGACGTTGCGATGAGGATAGATAAGAAGGGGTCAAAAAATAAGTATTCACTTGATACGTTGTCAAGGGATGACATGTCATAAGCCGGCCAAACGCTTTCTCTCTCTCTCTCTCTCTCTCTCTCTTCCGTAGCCCTCCGGCCGAGTGCCTCAGATGCCTCGTGGTAGTATCTTTTTTAACTGGACGGTTGGCTTTGTACAGACTGATAACGATGGGACTTACTTGCTTGTAAGTTTAGAAATGTCAGAATTATACTATGAAAATAAGTGACAATCCCTTTGATATGTGATTATCTTGGATGTCTCCCTTGTCTAATGTAAACATATTTTGTTTAACTCTAATTAATGTGGGGATACAACTGGTTGGGATATGTTCAGTATGTTTACTTTCACTTAACAATGGACGTCTGAGACAAACAAAGAAGTCGAGTCATTTTTAGTAAAGCTTATTTATAATGTTCCTGAATACCCGAATATGTATATAGAATTATATGGCGTAACTCTAAATTAACTCACATCTTTGATCACGCAGAGTAGGGCGACACCCTTATTTAATATTGTTGGTCGGCGACTAGGAGTATATAGCACAAATCCTGGCCAGTTATATTAAAAACAATTTTTTCCTAAGAGTTATATCACTTTTATTCCATGCAAAATTGGACACATTTTCTTTCAATTTTAGCTACGTTTACATACCCCATTATTTCAAATATGTGACTAACCGGCACGGGTATTAAGACATGGTGCACAGGAAATACACTATAGCTATGATTAAAATTTTGAAATTAATTAAATTTCGAACTAGTATATTTTTAGCACAACGTTTTACCAACGATTCAGACTATACGCATATATATATTAATTACGCTAATGAATTAGGGATAAGGAAGGATGAGCTTAGATGAATTGTACCCACGTTTGTGTGAAAGGAGAGTGGATACTCTCTTAGGAATAACCACCCTCAGTAAATCTGACTGGGATTAAAACCCTGATCTCCCCGTCATCAGCAGGCTAGTTTGGCATTAGGGTGAAATCCTTAGACTATGAGGCCACTGAATCAGGTTAATTAGTAAAATATTGCACATCATCAGAGTCTTTATTAGGAACCTCGTTAATTGGTAGCACCAGGTTGATTATTTTATTTAATCTAGTCTCTTACCTGGACTGATGTCGTTGAAGGCTATTTTAAGTTTAAATTAAATTAGATTTATTCAGAAATGAACACAAAACCTACACTCTAAGATGCCTATATATGTGTTGGTCCCCTTCCCTGGTATCATAACTTATTTTTGTTAAGAAAACGTCATGAAACACGTGATAAAAAAAACATAGCAGTATTCATCTAGGCATAATAATTCAAATCATTTGAGAAGGTAGGTCGCATAAGCCATTTGCGCTAGAAGAGAGCACCAAGGTATAACCATTCGGAAAACTATATTTAGTGCACCCGACCGAGATACGAGCTTCAATCTATTTAACACAGGATATTCGGTCTATGTTGATTGACCATTGTTGTAGGTGATATTAAATCCATGTTTTAAATCCTCCTCACTGAACTTGGTCTGTATATCAATCAAACTTGACTTACCTCCAAGGTCAGGACTATTTATATAAAATGAGCACGCTGATGCCGATAAAACTGATAATGCATGGACAGTTATTAGTTTATTACTATATAAATGAGGGAGAAAAAAAATATTATTAATTGTATATTATTACATCACTAACACCAACGAAGAATGAAAATTGGAAATGAAACCCTTATCTAAGTAAGATGAAACTTTCTCGCTAAGGATGCTTTGGCAATGGCTTTGTAGAGTGCAACTGTTAGAATATTTATTACTCTAATATAATAATTTAATCTATCACGAATTTATATATATTTATATACATATATGTTTTATTATATCACCCCTGGTTATGATACATTTTATAGTATTAACAGAAAATTATATTAAGCTTTTAGTAGAGACTAGCATTATAAATATTTATATATTAATCTTGTATTATTTTAGTAAAGCGTCTTACCAACCATTCGGACTATATGTTTATGTATTATTTATACTAATGGTTTAAGGATAAGAAATGTTTAATTGAGATAAAGTGCGCCTGCATTTGCGTTGAAGTGAGAAAAACAATTTGGAAACACAACCCTCAGTGCACTCGACCGGATTAGAACCCCAATGTTCTCTTATTCAGCAGTCAGGTCCAACACAATAGTTGCGCTTTAGACCATGCGGCTACCAAGCGGGGGGGAAAAACCAAATTGAAAACCTGATAAAAGGAGCACCCCAGAATACATAATTTTGTAAAGTTTTTAATTAAAAAATATAAAAGTCTGGGAAATGCGAGAAAGTGAAGGGGGCCTCAAAATTCCAAAGCTAGGCAGAAAAGATAATAAAATTACTCAATATGTTAGAAAGTTTTAATTTTATATAGAAAAACAAAATAAAAATATATTAACACATATATCAAAGCTTATCTACAACTGGATACATCAGAGTTGTGGTTAAAGAGCTAAAAATTGGAAGGATAAACTATAACCTATATGAGCGTGACCAAATAATTAAAATGAACAACTTGTGGTGACATATCTCGTTGAACCATGAGTCCCTTTATGGAAAACATGATGTTCGTTTATTTTATTTATCAGTTTCTCTAATAGAATATATTATTTAATTTACGTTCTTTGGTAACCATTAGGTTCTATTTTCCAACATGTTTCTGTGGCAATGTTTATTGCTTCGTTTAACTTATTATTATGTTTGTGTTTAGGCAACTATTGCATTGTCGATGTATTGCGTTCAATAGTGCACTCAATTTGTAATATAGGTAAGATTTTATTTCTTAGATTTATTTATTTTTAGCTTATATATTATCAACATACTTATCTAAGGATCATACAAGTGCTATGAAAAATTGGTGGCCACAAGTTATGTTTAACGCCCTATATTTATAGGGTTTTAATAAATCCTACCCGTATGAAGAACGGGTCAAGCCACTAGTTGTATAATGTAGCTTAGACAGAATTCCTTAACCTGATTCACATGGTCAAAATTAAACTGCCATATGCCACGGGGCAAGAAACATTTAAATTCTATTTCAACTCAAAGTTTTAAATATAATTTATATATCATTTATATTTCTACGTAACCCGGTTTGAAAGCCTCATTTTCCATGGCGCTACTCTCGCAGTATACTAAACTGCCGATGGCGGGGAGATCAAGGCTCGAATCTCGGTGAGATTTGCTTAGGGTCGATTTCCAAAATGTATTTTCACAATCCCCTCACGCAAATGCGAGTACACTTTCTATAAATATAGCCTTATTCATCCATAAAACCATCATCGTAACTAGTAAATAAGAGTATAAACCTAACGGGTGGTAATACTAGATGCTAAAAAAAAACAATGAATTTAAGATTCTTTGCAATTGAGACTTATGTGTAAATATAGTATACTAGTGGGTCTTTGCAGAGATGTCTGCAGATTATAGCCTTAAAATTTATTTTAAACTTTTTATTGGGAAAGGATCTATATAATAAGCACTCACTCACTTTTTGTTAAAAGTTCACTCGTCAAAGGCCATCAACTTTACTTAGATATTTAGTTTTCGTTGTGTAATATGAATAAAAACGTATATTTTCCCCCTTTACATCCAGTATATAACTTTAAAATGACACCTCTCTAAGATCTCTATCTATTCATTGCACCAAAGCACTCAAGTAACGATTGAGCTGACATTATTTTTAATTAACGATTGAGCTGATATTAGTTTTAAACAAAGACAAATATTTCATTTACCAATATACAGCTACAAACAAATCATGGTTTCCATGGTGGTATGGACAAATAATGACTGTATAGTTGAACCAATGTCCACAACAGAAGAAAAAAATGCGAAATTCACTAGAAAATTGTGTTTTAGTTTTAGGCCACTAGTTTACCGGTATTCTGATCCTCTAATATTTGAAATTAGTTTTCGTTTGTCAAAATCTGTTGTCTTTCCTCGTAATTTCTTTTACTGGAAGCGCGCTTATCAAATAATAAATATTAAGATTTAATATGTTAGAGAGAGTGCTGAAATGTGATAGTGAAAATAAAAGTGGAAGTGTTTGAGTGTGTGATTGTTTAAGTGTGTGGGTGAGTGTTAAAATGAGTGTGTTAGTGTGAGAAAATTAGTGTAAGAAACTGAGAATGAGCAATCGAGAGAGATCAAGTGAGTTTGAGCGATTGATCGTGTGAGTGTGTGTATGTGTTAAATATAGAAATACTGGGAAAAGATATGAATAGTGTGTGTAGGAGGAGAGAGATTGTGTGTGAAAGAAAGTGAAAGTGAGTGTGTGTTTGAGTGTGAAAGAGAGAAAGAGAATATGTAAGGGAAAATGTGTGATAAAGTATGTGAGTGTGTGTGTGTGTGAAAGAGAAAGATACAAAGAGAAAATGCAACGTTCTGGGAAAGATATTGTGTAAAAGAGAGAATGAATTTGAGAGCGTGTTGAGAGAGTTTGATAGATAAAGTTAAAGAGGGAAATATTAGATTAGAGGGAGATAATTATATTGAAAAAGAGTTAGAGAGAGATTGTTAACCTGAGAACTTAAGAGAGTGAGTTTGAAAGAGAGAGAATGTGTTTGAGAGAGAGAGATAGATGGAGGGAGTGAGATTAAGAGAGTGAGATTTTGAGATAGAGGGAGTTTGATAGAGAGAGCTTAAGAGAGGAAGCTTAAGGGAGAGAGCTTAAGAGGGAGAGCTCTTGAGAGAAAGAATATAATAAGGATATGTGAGAGAAATTGTGTGATAGAGAGTAAATGTGAGGGTAAAGAGTGTGTGAGAGAGAGGGTTAAAGAGTGAGAGAGAGAGAATGAGAACAAATTGTATTAAAGAGAGAGGGTTTTATAAGGCGTGTGTGTGAGGCGAAAGAGTGGGAGAGAGTGTGTGAGAACGTGAGAGAGACTGATAGATAGAGATAATGCAAAAATATGAATGTGGTACTCAAATATTACGGTACTTTGAAATAGCATTCCCTCGAAATTAAGTAACAACATGGAAACATAACTGAACTTACTATATTTGTAAGAATGTAAAAAGATAGTTGGGGCACACAAAACATTAGTTTAAAATATCATATCCTCCAAATTAAGCGGTAAAATGAAAACGTAGCTTAACTTATGTATTTGATTTGTGTTAATATTTGTTAAAATGAACATAAAATCCCACTATGTGTATAAAATGATCATCAAAGCCCATTATTAAATAAAAAAATAACAACAAGTAAACTTATACTAAGATAGTTAAAATGGCTATTATTTTTAAACATTATTCACGAAAATTTTATCATTTTTTAGCTAATAATACATACCTAAATATATTTAAACATCATTTTATCATACACGAAACAAAACATAGACAATAATTTCAGGAACTTAATAACTATATTTTAATTTTTGAATTATGCTCTATATTATTGATTTAAATGCGAGTTAAAGATAAAAACATTCCAATAATAAAATAAGGACTTTCAATTTAAATGTATTCTGACCACCATCTATATAGAAATATTTATCCAAAGAAAAAATTGTGATGTGTTTGGACCAATAAATAAATATAATCTACTACTTTCTAGTCAAAGAGATATATTTTATTTAGAGCTTTACTGCCAAGCATCAAATAACGGTTACTATGGTGACTAAACAGTGAATGAAAAACTGAAAATTCTCTGTGAAAATCGGGTTTTAGTGGAAAACTATTATTTTTCCCGACATCCTGGACTCCTAACCGTTAAAATGAGTGGTCATTTGTCAAAATCTGTTCCGTCATTTCCTCGTAATTTCTATTACCGGAAACAGGCTTATTAACGTATAATATACTTTATATATTATCAAGACTAGTGGATCGTTAAAGCGATTTCTAGAGATTATTGAATTATATTCTAAACATTTTATTGGGAAAAGAACTCTATAAAAGCATTCACTCGACTTTCTATTTAAGAGTTAACTCGAAAAAGGTTTAAAACTTTACATATTATTTTTGTGTCTAATTTGAATCAAACCTTTACTTTGCCCCTTCGAGCTACGATGAGAAATTTAAAACTACCTCTCTTCCAGATATCTAGCTATTTGTGGCGCTAAAACACTCAAGTAAACATTAGTTATTACTTTTATACAGAGACAAATATTTTATCTATCCATACACAACTATACACAAATTATGGTTTACATGGTGATGTACAGAAATAATGATTGTACAGATGAACCACAGCCCATATAGAAGAAAAAGATGGAAAATTCGCTTGGAAATTTGTATTTGTTTTTTGAGCTGCCATTTTTGCCAACATCCCAGACCCATAAAGTTTAAAATGAGTGAACGTTTGTCAAAATCATTTCAACCATTTTCTCGAAATTGTACTTATCAGTAAAGGGCTTATCAAATTTAAATAAGACCAGAGAAAAACATTCAAAGACAAAGAAGAGGAAGGATAAAAATCAACAAAGCTATATATATTTATTTATACATATAACCTATTATCATCGATTTGTTTGATACATATTTAAATAACTGCCGTAATATTTTTATTTGTTGCACCATACCACTAAAGTATGAGTTGGTATTATTTTAAACCAAAGATAAATATTGTATTTACATATTATATACACTCATGCACAATACAGGGTTTCAATGTGGATGTAAACAAAAAATTAAAAGCCAAAAGTTCTCTGAGAAGGTCAGCTTTTTATTGTAAACTACTATTTTTCCCGACATCCTAGATCACTAACCTTTAAAATGAGGTATTTTGTCAAAATATGTTCAGCCATTACCTAGCAATCAATTTCTATTACTGCAAATGGGCTTATCTAATTAAAGTGAGAGAGAGTTAGAGATATAGTTTAAGAGTGAGAGAGTGTTTGAGAGAGGGAGTTAGACAGAGAATGTTTGATAGAGATAAAGCTTTTGAGATAGAGAAAGTTATGAGTTTAAGATAGATAGAGTGAGAATGAGATAGAGATAGTGAGATTGAGAGATAGTGAGATTGAGAGATAGTGAGAGAGAGTGAGAGTGAGTGAGATTGATAGAGAATTAGATTGAGTGAGAGAGAGTTTGTGATAGAGAGAGTGAGTTTATGAAAGATAGAGTGAGTTTATGAAAGATAGAGTGAGATTGAGATAGAAAGAGTGAAGGTGATTTTGAGATAGTTTTAAGTAAAGGAGTTTGAGAGAGGAGTTTTAGAGAGATAGGTAGTTTGGGAGGGAGTGTTTGGGAGAAAGAGTGTGTTTGTGAGAGAGAATTCAATAGATATAACGTTTGAGATAGAAGGAGCGTTTGGGAAAGAGAAAGAGAGCTTAACAGAAAGATTATAATAAGGATAATGTGAGAGAAATTGTGTGATAGAGAGTGTGTGTGTGAATAGAATTTTTAAGAAAGAGAATAAGAGAAATATTATATGTGACCGTGAGAAAGAATGTCAGATAGAAAAATAGAATGTGAAAATATAAATGTGGTACAAAATGCATTACGGTTAGTTGAAATATAATTCCCTCAATATTAAGTATCAACATGGAAACATAACTAAACTTATTGTATTTGTAAAAATGTGAAAATATAAATGGGGTGAACAAAACATTACTTTTAAATATAATTCCCTCAATATTAAGCGGTAAAATGAATAAATAGCTTAATTTATGCAATTTTATTGTGTTGCTATTTTCAAAAATAAACATTAAAACTTATTATGTACTTGAATCAAATGAACATCAAAACCAATTATTTGAAAAAATGAACACCAAAACTAATACATAATAGTTAAAATGCCTCTATTTAAAAATTATTCAAGATCATTTTATCGTTTTTGAGCTTATAATACATGCCAAAACATATTTAAACATTATTTTATCATAAGCGAAAAATAACATAAACAATATTTTCACGAACTTTAAAACTTAGTCTTTTAATTTTCAAATTATGCTCAATAGTATTGATTTAAATGCAAAGTAACAACATTCTAATAATAATGGGTACGAAACTCCGCATGGACTTGCTCACCTTATTGTTAAAAAAAAATTAAATATTTACTCAAAATTCATAATTTAACATCCACTAGCGAACCCAAAAAAAAAAATTGGGCCTACATTCTTAAAACATTTTTTTATTCCTGGGTTTAAATTTCACAATTTTATTTTTAACGAATTAACGTCTTAATTTATATATTTGGACCAATAAAAATATTAATAATTGATTCCCAAGGGTCAACATTTCGTATTTAAAATAGGTAAATATTGATTATAAAATCTAAAATTATATATCATTTGTACAAGCATTTCCCCTAAGAGGCTGAAAGAAAGAGACCATACACTTTTTGAGAGACTTGCTCACATCTTACTCCTCTTAATTTGGGGGATAATAAGACACACAGACAGACAGACGGCATTGCAAATACCACTTTTTAAGGTTTTGTGTCATGAGATGTCGACATCCATCAACGTTTCAGGTTAGATTTTTAAACGGTCGCAATACTTTACCTTTTGTGTTCAAAAAGTTTATATATATATATATATATGCGTATAGCTAGAAAGTTATTGGTTTTATAAAAATATGTTTCGAATAAATTATTTGTATTATACATATATTTACATATTTGCGATGATAGGTAATTTCATATCTCAAATAGTTTCGGAGATATGATTAAAAATATGAATTTACGCATCAAACAAGAGCCCTTAAAGTCATTTTGCCGAAATATTGAGAGTAACCATTTTATTTGGAATATTTATAAATCTTTTGAAAATAAATTTAATCAAAATCGTCATAGCCGATTTTGATAAAATCGACTTTTTCTAATTTTGCCCTATAGTAAACTACCCTAATTTTAGGGTTTGACATCCAATTTCAAAAAAACGTTGGGATAACTCTATTAAAACCCTAGATACCAAGTTTTAGCCTGATAGGTAAAATAGTTTAGGTTCTAGTTGGAGGTACTGATAGACAGACACACAGAAATTAAAAACAACTGGTTTCAATGTTAATTAAACATAGAATGAAAAACTAAAATGTATCTGTGAAAATCAGGTTTTTGCGAAAAACTACAATTTTTACCGACATCCTGGAATCCTAACCGTTAAAATGAGTGTTCGTTTGTCAAAATTTGTCCAGTCATTTCTTCGGTATACCTATTACCGAAAATGGGTTTATCTAATTATATATAAGGATAAGATACATTTATATATTATACGAGAACTTTCCCATAGGCGACTTAGTTGGACAGTGAACATAGTTTTTATATATATTTTAAAGAAACCATAGCATATGAAATTATAAGCATTTATATTAATGAGACTGTCTTCTATATAGCCATAATCATATTACAAGCAGTATTTTAGTATTTGAGAAAATATTTACTGTCTTAAAACTTACTATGGATGACCAAGCACTGTTAGATATTATAAAATATCTAATGTTAGTTTATTGGTCGATGGGGCAAGGAAAGCAATCAAAATAAAAAATATGTCTGGGATGTATTCGTAGCATGGTAAATTTCTCATACCCAAGGTCATTTCAAGTTTGTGCTTTTTAAAAAATATAAAATTTATGCTTCTGAAATACAAGCAGAAGTATACTTACAATATTCTAGTGTTCATTAATAAGAAGATATAATAGCTTTTCACCCCACAGTTGGTCCAACCAATATTTTTTGTTAGCATGGCGCTTTCTTTTATCCAAGATATCGACTCTTTTTCTTAGTCTTGTGTTTTCTACCCACCTAAATATAACGTCTTTAAATATGACCAATGATAATATCGTAATAAATACTGCAACAAAAAGTTCAGAAATGAACGGAGGGAAGGGAAAAGGAAAAGAAAATCGTCTTTCTCGATGATTCTTTACCCGTAGAGGCCAAGTTGTTCTTGATGGGAAATTATGTTATAGCTCTGCCATTTAGACTTCCATAAACGAAAAAAGGATCACCCCACGTAGTAAATACCAATAAATGTCCCACACCAAAAGGTATAATAACAGTTAGTTTTCAAAAGAAATAGGGTAGAGAAAAAAAAGGAGTGAAGAAGCAGGGTGTACTATCCTAAAGTTGAGTTTTGTTGACAATTCACAGATAGATGACAGTTACAAAAAAGAACCCACCCTGAGAACAACAGATTGTCAAGGTCCACTTATTATTGGTTCACCTTTCATGAAACACAAGTATGTTGGCTTGTTGAGTAAATTACTTTTTAAAAACCAGTTTATAAACTCACCATGAATGCTTGTCAGTCCAGAAAGTAAATAAATGTAAATATCCATTGATTACAGCTAATTATATAAATTTTTAATTCAATCTGAGGCTTATAACAAAAAATTTAACCCGACAAGAAACGATATGGAAGTCAAATCTCATCAGAATACCATTATGTTAATCCTGAATATTTTATGTGTGATTTTTGCTTGAAATAGTAATATTTTGATTTTAGAATAAAAATACAAATATAACAAAATTTAAAAAAATTTCATCTGAAAAAACAACTGTAACCTAAAACTATCAAATATATTTTTTAATTAATGTAAATGTTGTTCCTTGTAAGGCATGATGAAGATTAACTTTACCAAAAAAACTTTCTAAGATGTTGTAGCCAGATCACAAATTATGATAATGTTCACCGCTTAATAGCATACTGTCAATATCTAAAAGTAAAATTAACATTTATTTTTATGTATAACCATTTCTAAGGTATGTCTTTCATGAGTTCGTCCCCGTTTGCACCTCATTATTATACAATTGTGGACGTGGCCATATTATATATCACCCACTCATTGCTAATGTACGATACAATCACATATATTTCTTCAACATGAAAAATGTACATTAATTTTAAATGAGACAAACATAAATAGAAAGAGGGAAAGAAAAGTGGTTAGAATTGTTGGATTTTATTAAAAAGTCTTGGGCTGAGTTTCAATTTGAAACACTGCTCATGGTATTTTCAAAATTCAGTTGCCCGTACCCATTTTCAAATAAATTAAATTAAAATGCATCAAAATGTATAAGTTTTAAAGGTAAATTACAATGTTGCAAGCATGTGTGTGAAAATGATAAATAAAATTATTTAGACTCTTTGTTCGATAAAATAATAGGTAAGATTGTAAATCATAATCTATTGTTTATTAAACAAAGAGTTTAAATAATGAATATATAATCGAAACAAATAAACCAATATTAATTAGTCTAGTATTCAAGCTATGGGAATCCAGTTGTACTCCGGTGGTTTATTTTAAATTGTTTCCTTATCTCTTTCCACATAAATGCGGGTCCATATCCTTTAAATCTCAACCATATTATCCCTGCCTCCTTAGCGTAAATACTTAATAGTCCATACGGGAAATAATACGTCTAACACAATAGTATTTTAGAGGCAATGGATTAATCCTGTGTTCAGGGCTAAATGACAAAAAAATGTATTTTAATATTTGTATTTAAACTTTTGCCAGAATAATATTAATAAACATTTTACTTAAATATGAAATATATTTCAGCATATATCTCAATAAACGAGTTTTCTTTAAGAAAAAACAAAAAATATCATACAGAAATTGCCAGTTTTACACATATTTTAGTATTATTTATTTGAGAAAAGATTTCCTATAAACAAAGAAATTAAAAAAGAAAGAAGTGTTATTCTGAAAGAATATAAAGATTTCTAAAACAACAAATATTTCAGTAGAATGTTTGTATGACATAGACATATTCCGTTATAATGTACGAAGGTAAGAAATGACACATTACACAATCCGAGTTTCAAGATTTAATACCTTTGTGAAATAATGAGAATACCGAAGGTTATTACACATTTATTATTTAGGATAATTGGGATAAAAAAACAACAAAATAAAAGTTCTATTTGTTAAACAAGAAATAGAATTATAAATTATAGAAAGGTTAACCATTCTTAATAGCATTAATTTTAGTAGTGGAGAAAACATCAATTTTGGCACTATTCACCAATTAGGATACAAATAGATCCTTCTCACTCTGAGGAATAGACAGACCTTGGACACTTACCAAAGTAATATTTAAACCAATCTTCTTCACTCTGAGGAAATGAGAGTTCTGGCTTTCCTTACTCCAATGGATTCAAGTTAATACTCCTCAAGCTGAGCAAATTAGAGTCCTAGCACACTTTCCCTTATAAAATTCACATAACTCCTCCCTCAAATTAAATTACAATTATATATTTATGATTAAATTTCAGGCTTATTTTCCCACCTAAGACAAATATTGATACTCTTCACTCTGAAGTAATAATTGTTCTCTTTTTTTATCAATGAATTTCCAATTTATCCTCTTCAATCTGAGGAAATAATATATCTGGCCTTCCTTCCTTCATAAGAATTAAATTAATTCGGATCAATGCGAGGAAATAACAGTTTTGGCTTTCTTTCCTCCTTAAGTGCAGCAATGATGGTCCCCACTCTTTATAAATTACATTTTTAGATTGATTTTCCCATATGATCCACAAGAATCTTACACATTCTGAAGAAATGACAGTGATTTCTTTATTTATCCTACAGGATTAATATTGATTCCTCCTCACATTGATAAAATGACAGTTTCAGCTTGCTTTCTTCCATAAAATTCAAAGTGACCCTTTCACTATGAAGAAATGATGGTCCTTGCGTTAATTAATCCATAAGATTAACATTAAACCACCTTACTTTGAGTAAACTACCGTTATAACAGACTTTTGTTCATAATATTTACATTAATCCTCCTCACTTTGAGTAAATGACAGTTCCAGCTTTCTTTCCACCCTAAGTAACTAGAGAAATAAATAATTTACTTTGGTTTTACACAAAATGATATCCAATAAATAAAACAAATTCAAACCAAATAAAACAGCAGCATAGAAAAACTACTATTTCTTAACAATAATTACTGGAACAAAAGAACATTTTAGCTATCAAAGATCTCGACAAAATCAATTTTAAATTAAGTCAATTATGAAAATTAATTTTTAAATGTTAAAAAGTATAGTTTAAAAACTAAAAGTGATATTTAGAAAAAAAAGAAGAAGAAAACGCTTTACAGCATTTCAGACGGTACAACTATACCACTCTACCTATCTCGACTGGCAGCTAATTTATGAGTATCCTTACAAATTACAAAGCTCTTATATAAATATACATTAAAATTGTATCGATCTTAATGGCCATCATTTTTAACATTTATTAAAGTAATTAAAAAAATAATTTTAAAGCTAACGTAATAAAAATACCATACTGTAATAAAAAAAGTTCTTGAATAAAGCTTGTTTTGAAAAAATAAAAGTTAAAATCTTCAAAAATTGATGGGAAATAAGAAAATATCAGCCAAAATAGTATTTGTCTTTTGTAAAATAAATTATCGTTAACAATGTACAGCTTTTAAATTTAAAAAAAAGTTGCTAACCTGAAATAACCTCGAAACCGTCGACCAAATCTAAAATAAATGGTACTTATAAAAAAAAATTGTTCTAAGCATTTTTTTTTCTCTAAAATGCTTCGTTTTCGGGATTTTCTGGTGTTTCGACTTAAATGACTCATATGTTTAATCGCACTACCTATGTCATTATGATGTATATCACCTCAAAGAAAATACCTCAATCTCCTCGAATATTATAATTTGAGGTCTAGATATAAAAATGTGTGAACTACACAACTGGTCTTATTCAACTTTATATAGAGTTTTGATAGCTTTTAACAATATTTGATGTATTCCTATACTAAATTTATTTCTACTCATTCAACAAAGTTTATTTTCCTCTATATCAATATTTTGCCAAACATTTCTTAGCTTCCCTAATTGTATTCAACAACACTGCATTTTCATGTTCCACTAACTCGCCAACTATTGCTAGCTCGATAATACTCTTACTAACACTATGGAAATAGGACCTCGAAAGTTAATTTTTGATAGGAAATAATAATTACCCTAATTCATAGGAATCCAAAAATAGTCGAAGTCTCAACAAAATTAAACTTGAGGAAAAATGGAACTAGGAAAATTAGAGAGCAACCAAACAATAGCATAAGTGGAGTTGGGACAGAAAACCAAGAGCTCATAACAAAATTTTAATATTCTTAGTTGAATATTCTTACTGATTTATAAATACTAATTAAATATACTGTTTTTTTTTAATGTTTTCGTGGTCAGGCCCAGGGGACTTTGCGTCACTACAAGTTATCTCCTCCACTTGGTCCTGTCTCTTGCTCTTTGCTTCCAATCTGCCCCTATTCCTAACCGCATCAGGTCCTCTGTGAAGTCAATCGCTCTACCTTTACCTGGGCATATCCAGTGGTGTCCTTCCATAGGGAACAGAATTCACGGGCCATTGATGGGTATTCATCCGCGTAACATTCCCTGCCCACACAAGCCCTATTATTTTTTATCAGTCCCACAACATTCGGGATGGTCTACATTTCTTCCAGCCCGTGATTGTACCGGATCCAGCACTTTCCTGTGGTCGCGTATTTTATTGGACAGAAGATCTTTCCTAAAAATTTCCTTTCGTAAAGGACGAGATTGTTGTATTTATCTATCAGGGCACTCCCTGTCTCACTAGCGTACAGCACAACGTGTTGGATCAGCGTCATGTATAGTTGGAGTTTGAAAAATCTTGATAGGCTCCATGACTTGAGAAATTGACTAGGATTGTTGCAGACTGTGATTTCCAGCTTGGATCCTCACATTTAACTTTCTCCCACATAAAGAATCCTCTCTAAAAATCGCCCTTACATATATGCGCTCACATACCCTTTTTTGTGTTCAGCTCCCGGCTATTAGCATTTGTTGTCGCCTCCCTGCACAGACATGCCTCTGACTCAACTAGAGGTATTTGGTCTTCAGAGTTGACTCCAGAGCCTCAATCATCTCCATCAGCTTCTCCTTGTATATGGCCTAAAGGGCAACCTCATCGGCGTAGGCCAGATGTGTAATGTTCTCAACTCCAACCTGGATCCCAACAAAATTAATTCGGAACGCATCCAGTACAAATTTCTCCATCTTGGTGTTGAACAGTACTTACAACAGACCATCTCCTTACTCATTTTCGTAATTATATCGAAGCTCTCCATGAGTATGTTCCTTGGGTACTCACGGCTCGATCAGGAAATACCACATGCTCTCCCAATTAATACAGTCATGTACCTTTTTTAAAGTCCACGAAAAGCACATTCAAATATTAGCATTACTCCCACATCTTCTCCATTAGTTGCCTCGGCACGTAGCTAATATTATCCACTGTGCACTGACCATTAACTATGTGCAAAAATCAGTGCATATCTTAATTTTCACAACGTCATACTACCCATTATAGTCATTACCATTTAATCAAATAAATAAGTTAAATATGAGGAAGATATAATTTGAAGGAAGTGAAACCATATTTACAGGGAATGCAGACTGTGATTTCCAGCTTGGATCCTCACATTTAACTTTCTCCCACATAAAGAATCCTCTCTAAAAATCGCCCTTACATACCCTTTTTTGTGTTCAGCTCACGGCTATTAGCATTTGTTGTCGCCTCCCTGCACAGACATGCCTCTGACTCAACTAGAGGTATTCGGTCTTCAGAGTTGCCTCCAGAGCCTCTCTCATCTCCATCAGCTTCTCCTTGTATATGGCCTACAGGGCAACCTCATCGTCGTAGGCCAGATGTGTAATGTTCTCAACTCCAACCTGGATCCCAACAAAATTAATTCGGATCGCATCCAGTACAAATTTCTCCATCTTGGTGTTGAACAGTACTTGCAACAGACCATCTCCTTACTCATTTTCGTAATTATATCGAAGCTCTCCATGAGTATGTTCCTTGGGTGCTCACGGCTCGATCAGGAAATACCACATGCTCTCCCAATTAATACAGTCATGTACCTTTTTTGAAGTCCACGAAAAGCACATGCAAATATTAGCGTTACTCCCACATATTCTCGATTAGTTGCCTCGGTACGTAGATAATATTATCCACTGTGGACTGACCATTAACTATGTGCAAAAATCAGTGCATATCTTAATTTTCACAACGTCATACTACCCATTTGTAGTCATTACCATTTAATCAAATAAATAAGTTAAATATGAGGAAGATATAATTTGAAGGAAGTGAAACCATATTTACAGGGAATAGATTTAGGAAACCAATAACGAAAATACTTCCTCATAGCACCCATATGGGATTTGAGATTTGACCTGCCTGTCACCTATACAACAAAATTAGTTATCTTAACGTCTAGTCTACGACTCCCTCCCCCCAAACCGCACGAAATACACTGTATGATTTAAACCTATTTATCTAATCAGCAAATAATTCTACAACACTATTCCGTCACTTCGTTTACTATGCCTATTGTGTTTTACTTTTCCTCTTCTTAATAGTCTAACAATTGTAATAAACAACAATAATATTTGTACAAATGGGGATAGTTATATAACTAATAACGTGGGTCACATTTACATTCGTTAAGCAGATGCAAGACCTTTATTTTAGGGTTGTGGTTCGATTTATAGTAATTTCTTTAATCAGGTAATACTTTTCAAGAAAAGTACAGAGATGATGATATTATCTCTGTTTGTATTTTCATCTTCTTTTTAATCATATAGTTGAGTAATTTATAATAAGATTAGTATCAAAATATGTCTTCACTAAAATGCCATTGTTATAATCTTATCAAAAATCAGATTACAGAAAAAATATTCTACACGTTACACACATTTAATTTAAAGAAGTTTGTGAAAATATTTAGATAAAACCTCGTTCAATACACCCGATATACATTAGAACCCCGATATATCCGTTACCAGCAATCCAATCTGGCATTAGAGTGGCAGGTGAAAACATTTAACCCTTGATACGTGGTATATAGTTATAAACAAGTAGTTTAATCAATCAAAGTGAACTTCTTCGGTAAGTTAGATCACAAGCTATAATAGGGTGTTTAGTGAAATTATAATAGGAAAAAAATATTTATTTTTACTAAACAATACTGTTCTTCGAATATTTAACATGTTTTTGTATAGTCAACTACTACTATCTAACCGATTAAATATTTTAATAATAAATAGGTGTAAGCCATTTACTCTTAATAATCATGTTTATTATTTATCCTTTCCATTATTATAGCTTTGAAAAACTTTCTCTTTTAGTTAATAATTTTATTAAATATCTTTCTTAATGGTGTTGTCCCTTATACAGTGGCTATAGTTTATTTACATTTATTTTAGGTTTAAGAATACTGTAAATAAGAAAGTATTTTTTAACAATGAATAAAACAAATGTATTTCATCCACATAGTTTCATTCTATATCAATACCTGAATGCCTCCAATCCTCTCAGCCTTCCTCCATACGAGGAGAGACCTGTTTAAAGTATCATTGAAATATAATTATTGTCTTAGATTTATAAATCATGAAGTAGTTAAATGTCGCACGATGTATGGCTCTAATCAATATATATTGTAACTGACTAGAATTCTTTCCCTTGCATATATTCAAGCTTATTTAAATATATAGACTACATTTTATCAACACCATGTGTACTGTGATTACCGGTAATCCATTGGCGTGGTCGTCGGGTGGTAGGAAGAGAAGTGGACCATCACCACACATTCACGCGTTTGACCAAGTCGTCAACTATGAACTGATACTCGTCGCTGCCCTGCGCTATCACCCTAGCCAGCTGCATGGAATGCATCTAGTTACTTCCACAGCCGTATACAATCCCCCCTCTACCACTCCATGCCCGTCTGTTCAAGACGGAATAAAATATCTGTCTCCCAAAATATGCATTGTATTCGTTTTCAATTATTAGCTCCGAGAGTATCAACCGACCCCAACTCTACTCAGCCCGTCAACCACTCAGTAGATGGTTGGCCACTACTTAACACCAGCACGTCCCAGACAAGAATGTTAAAGTAATACATCTACTTTAAATCTTAATGTTAGGAAGCGTTCCATTCACGGACTCCTAGGCAATTTTCGTCTTCATGCTCTTATAAACACCAAGTTAATATTTGTGCAGGCTCACTAGCCTGATTTTAATAGTTGTAATTATAAATTGATTACCTACCCTTTGCTATCATTAGTATGAATTGGTACCTAAAGTTTGTTAGTATTCGTTGATTATTGTTAGTTTATTGCAATGTCCTTCTGACTAGTGTTTTGATGGGGTAGTCATACTCCCCATAATTTGAGGCCATTCTTCCAATGGCCTAAGTTTTGTAGCAGTGCATAGGAGGTTAGATACATGTATGGCTCTATGGCTTGACCTAATTGGGTTTGGGCTCTTATTCGCTCGTTGTCGAACAGATTATATTGTAGAGTAACATTGTGCAGTGTTCAAACTGTGGGTTAGTCGACAACCCTCTGTGGAGGCCCACGTAGTGTTGATTATTGCTATGACCGGAACCCATCCGATGCCGTAAGACTTTGAATATTTGTGTGTGTTAAGTTTATTTAAATTCAGTTACATGACGGCTAGAGTCGTCCCTAATTCCCTTAGTTCCCTAATTCTCGAATATGCTACTAACAGCATCTACAAGTAGTAGCTAGAGTCAAGAAGAACATATAAATTTAATTTATGGGCTAGATCCATAACTCCTTAAATAATGGCGTACTGGTAATGAGTGGTTATTAAGTACTATAGAAGGTATAGTTTTCCTCTTTCCCACATCTTGGGGAAGTTATCTAATGTTTATCTTTTAACTGATAATTAGGTCGGCTTCTCTTGACTTGAATTATTGCTGTAGAGATTGCTTTTGTAGTGTACAGAACTAAAGCTCTTCTTTATGGAGTTCCGAGCTGTAACATCTAGGAACTAAGCATTGTAGCCTTGGCTAGTTTTCAAATTTAAGGAGTAACTCCTGTTTCCCCATTTTTTGTTTTCACTATATATTATTGTTTAAATTCTAACAGTCGTCCCTGGGGGACTGATCACTTCTCCATGCTTTAATAGAGGATGAAATTAATATACTAAATCATAATATAACTGTAACTGATTGCATCTTTCATGATCAATAAATTAAATTCAATTTTGATACTATCTTCTTTAGCCGTATGTTCTACCCTTCTAATATTAATTGTATTTTCCCACTTGTATACGCCACCGTTTGTTTGACAGAAAAAGAGAGTATCTGTAGAGACAACTGGGGCTATATTAATATATATATATATATATAGCTCAAGTATGGAAATTCTAGATGGATTAATCTCACATTGAAAACTTCAGTGCTGTGTATGGGATCTTCAGTAGCGTTTGAGGAGAGCATACTTGTCTGAACGTGCTCTAGGGCTAGAAGCGCTCCCTTATCCTATGAGGAGTTGTGGTAGTAGTTATAAGGTTCACATAGCTAGAAGGTGAATATATCAGCATTATATAAAAAAATAAGAATGTGACGTTTAATGTAATATTAAAGATAATATATATTTCATGTAGTATTATTTTTTATCTTTACCACAACTTACCAACTTTTTAATTTATACGCATATGTACTAAATGCGCTTGAGAAATTAGGATGGGGAATGTTTAGTTTAGAATAAGTGTACCTGAATTTGCTCACTGAGAGAGCGAAAAACTGTTTTGGAAAACCGTTTAGAAAAACCGTCCTCAGTACACCCAACCCAAAATTGAAAATCCTATCTCCCTTGCATTGGTAGTATATTGTATTACAAGAGTGACGCCTTATATCATGCGCCCACCAAAGCAGGTCTTACAGTATTAAATTATATGAGAATCTTCTGTTAGGAACTCGAGTGTTAAGACATTGGCTAACCTAGTAATAAGCTTGAGATTGACCCTTATAATATAGGAAGATAGGAATATTATCGTTTAGAAAATGTACTCGTGGATGAGAATATGTATCTATTCTGTATTAGCATTTGCTTGGAATGGGAGACGCACATATTATTAGATATTACACTGAGGAATTCCCTGTTACGAGCTGTTTAGTGTCAGGATGTCAGCAAGCCGTCAGATAAACGGCGTCAGCTTGTTGTCAAGTCATTGAGAGGAGGGTGGGTGGAATAGTGATGATGAGGGCCGAGCTGTCTAGCGTAAGGATGCTGGAGAGAGGAGGGGTAAGGGTAGAGCTGGAAATAGTAGTTTAAAGTTATGGATTCTGAGTGTAGTGTGGTTGGTAAAAGTGGAGTGAGAGAAGTTAGGGGATGGGAGGTTGGGTGTGGTAGGTTTTGTTGATATAATGTGTGCTGGTGGGGTTGGATAAAAAAATGTAATCAGTGAATATTTTTTTTTTTTAGTTGTGACGCTTGTAAGCAGTAGGTTAGGGTTTATAGGGTAGGTCAAGTTCACTAAAATTTGCATAGAAATATTGTGGAAAAAATCTTTACATCTTGATTCACAAGCGAGGGTGAAGAGGGAAATTTTTTAGGGGGTGGGTAAATTACTGTTACGTGTTCGGTGTGTGGGGGTGAAAATATTTTGATAAATTAAAGAGTGGGTGGTGGAGTTTGAGGGGATGGCATTAGGGGGGATGTTGTTGGCCACCATTTCTCTCAAAAACTGTGCCAGGTACGCTCTTTCTTGTTTACTATTAACTCATAAAAATTCATTACCCATTACAAAAAAAAATATATGTTGTGAGAATTTTACTACCTGTATCGATGTTCGCGTGATTTCAACCGCAACTTTTGTAACATAATGGATAGCTAGGAGGAAAATTTCTGGGCTCGAGTCCTGCTCGAGTATACTAGAGTACCACTCTCGATCCTACGGAATATGGGTATATTTCTTTTCAGTTTTACCTTCCTCGCCCATAGCTTATACATTTAAATATGGGGATGGTCTAGTGTGTACAAAGTTGTGGTAAAAAAAGCCCAAAATATTTATTTATAAATTTTAAGGATTAAATTGTTTGTCCTTGCTATTTATACTGCAGTTATTGAGTTATTGGCCTCAAACATAATTAATTCCTTGATTAAAAAAAAATAGAGTTTAACAGGTCGATAGTAAAGTTATTTTTCAACTTTTATATTGTAGTTTTATTTTGGCTGTTGGCTTCTCTCATAGGAGCCCATTTATGTTTAAAGTCAGAGTACTATAAATACTTTTTGATTATTAAAGCACAGTTCAGAAAACTTTGTGGTGGCGGAGTTTCGAGCATTCAATGTTGGTGTTAGAACACCTCTTTACTCCGTCCACCTCCCCCTCCTGCCCTCCTAGAACCCCTTATACTAACCCATTACTCCCTACCACCCTTTCAAAACCAAAGTTCCCCGTTATCTCGAATCCTCTCTGTGATAATTGAAATTATAGCCTTTGATTAAACAGCCATAATTTAGATATCTTTGGTATATGCTTTCATGGTTGTTCTCTGTGTCGTTAGATACGATTTTGTGGTAAGTACTACGCGTCGTAATTTGTTCACTAATTTAATAATCAGTCTGTATTATGATTAAGTCATTAATGTTATAGAGCAAACAATATAATAAATCATTAGAGATTTAGAATTAATTGTAGACAAAGTTTCAAAATATTTAAATAAAATTGAATATAATAAAATGTTTAGAATATTTTCACTATACACAAAGTAATCAACATATATTTAGTAAACGATAGTGATTTTTTAAATTAAAACTACAATTTTTTTTCTTCCCTCATCGAAGTTAAAAATAATAATATAATCACCGAATAAGCATTTTTAGAATGAAACAGTCGACTGTTAAACCTTAATAACATGTTTAGAAAAAAAGTTTTTTGTGTAGCACAAATAAATTGAAAATCTCATTTAATGATTTTCTTTTATGTTAATACGATCAAATTATAATATTACCAAATAAAACGGGAAAGGGTCAGGGGTTTGTCAAACCCACGCTTACATTTTCAATAATATTATCATTCTAATATAATCTGATTAAACTAATTTACCATGGATATCTCTTTAGACCATTATTTATTTATCCAAGTTATATTTGTTTTGTTTTATAAACATATTTTCTATTAATACATTATATTATTTTGGGTAGTGTCAATTGCTTACCCCCTTATGAAAGCAGGAAATTCTAATCATTCATATAATTTGTGCTAGACCATTATGAGGTTAAGAGGAACAGCACTTAATAGCTAATATTATGAACAAGTGAGCATATTTAATTAGGGTTTTTGGTCTTGAGCCCAAAAACATTTATGTTAATTCAAACACCAGCCTTGAAATCCTTCAAAAAAATAATTCAGTATATAGATATTTAGGCTATGAACGCGATAAAGACAACTGTGGTGTGCATATATATTCTTTAACCAAATAACGATTCATTATTCGAATCAGAAGTTTTTAATTTATATGTTAATTTACCAAAACTAGGATTTTTGTAATTTATTTTTGTACAGTATTAATTGATCTAACGTGTTAAAAATATAAAACAAATCATAAAAATAAATACTGAATATATTAATGGATAAAATAAAATTGTGTATTTCCTTAGTAAAACCTCTGACGAAATACGAGTACAAACTAGGATTGGTAGAGTTATGGTGGGAACGAATCGCCTTCCACTCAAAAAGTAGAAATTTTTGCTTGGAGAATGGTCAGAAACTGGTGTTAACTCATCTACTCTCTGTGCAATTTCCTATCTGGAAGGATTACCACCACACACAAAAAGCTACAACAAACATATAACTGAGGGTTTCGAATGCCGTCAGCTCCCTTGTTTGCCTTGAACTACTAGCTCTGAGTGTCAGAAGCGACTTTCAGAGGAAGTAGGTGGCTTGTTAATGCCTTTCAGACGGCACGGATAAATTCGCACAATGAACAATTTAACAACGTTTCACTGCAACGTCCAAACGCACACTCGAATTCGTGCACTGTCGAATGCCGTTGTCATTATTAAATGCATTTATAGTTCATTCAAACACCAGAAATGTAATGTTTAACTTTATGTTGTTGTTTTTTAGGTTTAAAATGAAATATGATTTATATAAATCTACCTTTTGGCTGAATATAACCAAAAGTACAAGAAAATAAATAAATAAATTTATAAAATAGTTTAAAAAAACCATATATACACAGAAACATAATTTTTTACATTTATTCTGACACCACATGCGTTTAATAAATCTAAACAAATTAGTATTTAGCTACTCCTTCAATTAATTGAAAAGCTACAATATGAACACAGAAATTGATCCCGGCTTTACTACCACTAATCCAACACTGAGCCACTCTCGTTTGTCTCGTATCCAAGGCCACTTTACCTCGTTGAGTAAAACATTGTTGTAACTGGTGAAAGTAATACCAGCTTTTCCTTGTTGCATATCAAAGTTAGATCCATAAGTAATCTACGGTATTATTTTATTACTTACCTACTCTATAACATCAGGAGATTGTAGGCTCATTATCACACTTATCCCTCTATATCTTGAGCTAGTTCTAGCCAGTCCACCTCATTACACTCTCTCTTTTTAAAGTCTATTCGAACGTTACCCTCCCATCTGCGTCTAGGTCTTCCCAAAGGTCTCTTCCCATTGGGTTTTCCAGTCAATACCTTGAACACAATTATAGATTATCCCATTCGCACCGTATATCCTACCCACCATAATTTATAAGATTTTATTATAAAAAAATGTCTTGGGATAAATACAGGGTGTGTAACTCACCCTTATGTAATCTTCTCCACTCCCTAGTAACCTCTTCCCTTTTTAGTTTACATATCTTCCTTAGCACCTAAATTGTTGTTCGTGAAATAAGATAAAATACCAAGTTTAACACCCATTTCTAATGTGTGTTCCCATAGTTATAATTGTTGAAATCATTTTTATATCTTTTCATAGTTTGAAACATACATTGGTACCTAACAAGAAACCCTTGGATTTGGTTTTTGATCAACTTAGGATTGAATTTTTTGAGGATAGAAATATTCAAGGTAGATTAATGAACAATAATAGTAGGTTGGACTCTATAAAAGTATTACTATGTTTTTAACGACTGTAAATAAATACAAAGAAGCTTTTATTTTTGCCATGAAATATTAAAACTAAGGTAGAGATACTAGTTTAGAAATATATTGGAAAGTAATAAAAATTTTGATGCCAAACTAACAACTAACTTGTTTGACTAATTCAACAATACTTAGTATACACATTGTAACCACTTAGAACATTATTACAATTTTTGAGATTTCATATCAGATTAAAGGCATTTGAAATTCTGGAATTTGCTTAAATATCTACTTTGACAGATATATCATCTAAATTACACAAAGCTCAGTACACTCACAATTTATTAGAAAATAAATGCATTTATTTGAACGTGATCCTGCGGATAATTTTAGTCATACCATACCAAGTTTGTATAAAATTGGCAAGCATAAAAAAATATTTTAAATCTAACGATATCTGTTTCAGACAGAGCATTTCATTGTGAAATAATGTATTAACGTTTATTTTATCTCAAGACCAATATTTAAACAAACGAAACGTACAAGAATTGAACTTTCAGACTAGTTTAATACTAAAAATATAAACATCTAATAGTTTTGAATGATTAATTATGAAAAACTATATATATATAACTTAAAGATGGTTTTGAATTTATAATATTTTAATTAGAGAAATATATTTATTACAATACAATTTTTATAATCTTATGTGTTTAAAAAAAATAATTTCAAGTAATCTCGTTGTTCATTTGAGTAAGCTTTCACTTCTTAATACCATTTTCATTTCAAAGTGTATGCCCTCATCAGTATATTTAATATTTTTCAAAGCTAAATTTATATTATTCTAATCTACCATTTTCATTGAAATAAAAAGAAAATATTCTTTTTACCAAATTAATATAGCTACAATATTTTGAAATATTTAAAATAAATTCGTTCGCACATGTGGAGTCCAGAACTCTATACTAATACATTTATTAGACTCGTCGGTAAAGTGAGATTGAGGTTTTATTTGAAGCTTTTCCAATTCATTGTCTGCATATGCTGGCAAAGATATAGTGCATGGTTAATTGAAGCGTAAAGATAACGCTTGTAAACCTGTCAAGCAAATAGTATAATTAGGAGACAAGCATTTTTGTATTTTCCACGAAGTTAACGGAAAAGAGATGTGGAAAAGAACATTAATTACACATATTTTAAAACATCCGTGTTAAATTGTTCTAGGTCAACCATCTTTCCAAGTGGTTTCAAATTTTAGAACTAAGGTTTTAAATTAGTCTTGTTAGAGAATTATATTGATAGTTTTGTCCACGTTTCATATTAGCCTGGGGAACTAATATTAATTAAAATCAAGGTATTATTCATTAGCAATTTTTTAAACTAATAGTCAAATTGGATAATATATTTTATTAGCTAATTTATACCATATACATGTTTAATCGGTCAGCATTGAGTATGGATCCATTTAGATCATTTAGTTTTCTTGGCTTAAACACAAGAATAATGTACATTTATTTGATCAAAGACAAAAAAAGTAGAATATGATTACTATATTGAGCAAATGAACCAAGCAAAGTGCTCAAACATAGTGTTTCACAAGTAATATTTGAACCAGAACTTGTAGAAAATGCAATACTAATTTTCTTTAAAGTATAACCTAGACACATACAAAATATTAAAATTGGAATGTTTTTTAAATTCATTTTTGAATCCCCCCACTTCCCACTTAAGGGAGCTCTGATAGCAAAAACGTTCATATCGCACTATTTAACAAGTTACTTTTTGTTTAATATATGGTACACTTAAGGCCGTAGCCATGACAACATTCCCTTGGGGGCTCCAAATGCAATAAGCAAAGAAAGATTTAGAAAATTAAATGCTTCTAGAAGCTATCTTAATTTTTTAATGGTAATTAAGAGCAGGGACTTAAGTAACAACATTTGAATAACATTTGGATGCTTACATATTATCTCCAAGTTCCAAGTCCTAAATTTTAATTTAAGCACTTCATCAATAAAGGTATAATTTGTGGCATAGCTGGTGGCATATCTAGGGGTGGATGGCAGGAATTATCCGGGTGGGGGGTAGGTTAGGGGAGCATTACACACTGAAAATGTTTTTACCCTCTGGAATAAATTTATATGCCGTTCTCTAAACTTATTTTACTTCCCTCGTATTTTCTAAAATTATACTATGATACTATGATACTATGATACTACGACACTCCAGATAACTTCAAAAGGAGCAGAATTAAAATTTATAATATCATGCAAGGACCACTTCAAATAACTTCTAAGGGCTTTAAATTTTTTTTTAATCTGATGGAAGACTAGGCCTACGTCAAATAGATTCTAGAGGAACGTAATTTTCTAAAAATAAACTCCAGGTGAGGACAACTCTAATAGCGTAAATACGTAAAACGTTTGCCGGGGGATGGCCCTAAAAATCTTCAGGCATGAGGGAGATAAAAAATATTCCTTAAAATTTATTTTTCACTGGCCAACTTCTCACTCTTAGACAAATAAGATTCCGCCACCAGTTATAATTTAAGATAGGATTTTGTCATGCCCTTAAAAAACTGAACGTTTAAAATTTATGTTTGATAAATGTTTGAGTCAGCCCCGCCTACCTAGTCCAATAATATATTTACATATATTAATTTCCAATGTGAACGATGGAACAAATAAGTATTAAAAATGGTGACAAATCACAAGGAGAGGGATGAAAGTAAAAAGGTCATGGTTTTTGATGCCCTTTATACATTCTGATTTTCATAGGACGCTAGTTATTTGAAAACTTGATACTTTATGTTGCCACAGTAGTACAAATAAATATTTTACAATTTTGTTTACATACTTAGTCCGTTTAGTTAATAATATAATAATAATATAAGGATAAAATATAGAGTAATTTTAAGGATATATTATTGGAAGAATTTGATAATCTATTAATTAAAAATCTATTAAACATATTTATGTACTGCCAAATTTAAATGAGCATCAATTAATGTTGGTGTAAAAAAAGGGGCTTTCTATCAAGATCATGGTCTAGTTAACCGGATCTTAAGAGGACCCTGTTTACAGTAAAATTTAGATAGGAATAAATATTTTTGATAATTTCTTAAAACATATGCCAAACCTGGTGATCTGCAGCTATCTTATTATATATATATATATATATATATATATATATGTAATATTAGTCTAGTACCCTTAAAACAACAATTACAACATCATAAACTTAAACCAATTGTTACAGACGATAAAATTTGTTTGTATTTCTTAAAAGGCTCTTACTCCAAAAATAAAAAATATCGTTATTTTAATTTACCGTAATTCATAATATTAGCTTAAAAAACTAAATTTAGCATTAGAAACAAGTATACCGGTTTTCAATATAAAATAACAAACACTAGTCTACATTATACACTTAATTATCAAAACTAAAGGTATTCACACTTTACAGCATTTATAGCACTCCTCAAATTACCTACTACTGTTTATATCTTTACAAACTGCAAGCCTTTTGGGGTTTATAGTTGGGCCCTTCCTCTCTCCCCTTTTCCTACATTATCCTTTACAATCACTTTATTTATTATTTCTTTGCAGACTATTTTTCGAAGCTTGCTTGGAACTAATATTCGAATAGTATCCCATTTAAAGGTCTTGTTGTTTCCTAATCTCAACGGCTTGCACTCTTCCAAAGTTATCCCCACAATAAATAAATAATCCTTTAAAATACTTAGTTTTTCCTTTGTCAATATGTCATCCCAGCTTGGTTGCAAGACTTGTGATCCAAATTACAAAATGTTTAATAAATATATGAACTTAAACATTATGACTATGGGAATGAGCCTCTTGATTTATTTGGACAGTAAATAGGGTAGTTGTTTTTTGTCAAACATCAGTGGGAGGTTTGAATCACCCTCTTCCAGCTACGGCTTTGGTTACGCCACACAATATAGGTGAAATGTATACTAGAGATATATACATATATGTAGTTAAAAACATAAAAGTGTATTATTCATTAGATTGAAACGACACCTGTACACGGGAATCGAACCTGGGACATTTGCTTTAGTAGGCCAATGTTATTACAACTGAGCTATCCAGATCTTGTCCCCTTCTTAGGGTCGTTCCAAATCATATGTTAAGGCAGAAAATGTGTAACCTGCTACCCACTTCGGTGTCTGCATGGTCTAACGCGCTACTCGGGCAGTAGACTAGACGGCTGATAACGTGGAGATCAAGGTTTGAATCTAGGTCGGGTGTAATGGGGGTATTTTTTTCAAAAATAATGTTTCACTTTTCCTTGACGTAAATGCTTGTTCACTTCCACTATATATAACCTTCCTAAACCTTAAAACCATTATCGTATTTAGCGCATAAGTGTATAAACTGAACGAGTAAAACGTGGCGCTAAAAAAAAAATAGCCTGCTTGTTTTGGAAAATGCTTTTAATAGACTGCCATAAATATTATCAAGCTAATTATTATTATTATTATTATTAGCACCGCGTCTTACTACCCGTTCGGGTTATACGCACTTACGCTAATGTGTAATGGTAGGGTGATTGTGAGATGAAATGAAGGACCTACAGTTTAACGTGGAATCCGAACCACGGTGGAGGCCTGGCATTCCTCACATTCACAAGATGTCTTGTCAGAGGTGAAGGAAGGAAATGGTAATCAGATAAATCTTTGCCGGGACCGAGGATTGAACCCCGGCTGCCAGCATAGAAGTCTAACACCTTACCCCTAGACCGCCAGGTCACCTATCAAGCTAATCACCCCTCGGTTTGCACTAAGGGTGTTTGGATGATGACACAAATGAATAAGAATCGCCGATAATCATTTCATTTGATTTTGTTTTCTTACATGCAAAACTTGGTAATACATACAATTTATAATTCGTTCATAAGGATTAATTTATACTTTATTAACCATACAAACCTGCACATCTAGACTGATATTTCACTATTAATTATTAATGACAAGTTTTAAACCTAAACGACTTGTCCTCCTCTCCAACAAAGTGTCATTATAAGCTAGTTTATTTGTGCTGCCTTTTAAATAAAATCTAAAACATATTTGAAAAGATTTGATCTAAAAACTAGTAATGTTTTAAAAGCACAGACACATAAAACGTTTTTTATTCTTCTTAAAACCGCGTCTTACTTCCTATTCGGATTGTACGCTACAGTACTAATTACGCTAATGGGATAGAAATGATTAAGGTTGAATTTAAAGGTGTTGTACCCAAGTTTGTGGGATGAGCATGGGAAACCATTTAGTAAAAAATAATATAAGTACACTCGACTGGGACTGAGCCACGATCTCCTCATCATCGGCAGTCTAGTTTATTGTAAATGCATCTCCTTAGACCGTGTGGCCACCAAACCAGTATCGAATTAAAAGTAGAACTTTGTTGGTAGGGATTTTTAAAAGCGATTCGTAGCATATAATATATACACTCACCGTATTTAGATTCCTAATCTGATGTGATTTTGATTATTTAATTTTCAAACTAGCCTTAATAAATAGTTCCAAATTTGAATTAGTATAGCAACGTATAATAGATTGAAGCACACACAAACAATTTCTATAATCGGTTATCGAACTAGGTAACTAAACTGAATTGATCGACCTCTAGTTTGCACGCGTAGTTCCAGATGAGAGAGAACTCATTCATTGTCCATCCACGTTTAATTTTGAGGCAGTAGTAGCCTCTGAGAGCCAGCCCAAGTGCAGCTCAGGAGTACTAATGACCGAGCTGAGTCGAGAAGAGCCGACTAACATCTGGGCTCAAGGTCGTGCAATAAAACAACAACAAACGGAACCAATTCGTTTTAGCATAACTTGGAGATTCACTCTCTTCGAGCTTTTAAACCATATAGCCACACACGATACGCTCTGTTAGAGATGTATAAAGTATAAACCTAAGTAAAAATATTGACCTCAAAAGATTTTAAAAAAATATCACGCAGACAATCATTTATAAAATACTAATTTTTGAAAAATAATGTATTATCAAATCATTGTATTAATATTAAATATTGTTTGATTATTTTATAAACTAAATACTATCCTTTGTATCACATGAAATAAAGAAATTGAAATTTGAAAATAGAATAACTATATTGATTAAATAATAAGTGTAACACTATAAATGTTATAGAAATATAATCCCCTTCAGTGGTCGCATGGTCTAAGGCATTAATCTCGTAATGTACTAGACTGCTTATTACTGGGAGGTAGTAGTGATTCAATCCTGGTTGGATGTATTGAGGGTGTTTTTTTACCTAAATGGTATCCCACATTCTCTATCTCTCTACACACAAATGCGGGTACACTTGAACTAAATTCAAACTTCCTCATCCCTAACCCATTAGTTAATTAGTATATAAGCTTATCGTACAAATGGGTAATATGTCGTGGTGCTAAAAATAATTTAAATATAATTCACGATTGGTGTATTAACGAGTATTTCAGTGATTTAAAGTTTTAAATTGATTTTAAATCTTTAAAATCAAACAATAACGTAAATGCATATAGAGTGTAGTCCTTTTGGCATATAAATGTAGTTAAGGCAATCATATTGGTTTATTTTTGTACTCACTTGCTGGCTGGACGATGGTTTATCCTATGACAAATAATATGTACATGGCGTACAAACACACGGGCAATTTATTTCTCATTAAAAATTGACAATCCACCAAAATATTTACTGATTTGATTTTATAAACTAGATTTCTAGCATAGGCTAGATTATGTTTTATTGGGTTGGGTAAATCTATAATTTTAAGTTAGTTACAAGTGTAAGAGCTATTAAATTACATAAAACAACTTTGTTGAGTTTTTTCTACTTCTTGATGTCATATAAAAATATTCGTATTACTGGAGAAGATAGAGCTTATAATTACTGTACTCACATTTGAGTGAAAGGTGAGTGTGGAAAAATTTGAGGAAAAACATATCAATATATACAACTTAGACTCAAATCCCAAACTCCTCGTCATCACCCAACCAGACAATATGCTCAGTTTGGTAATATAACTTGAATTTGAATTAATCAATATTATTATTATTATTATTATTATTAGCACCGCGTCTTACTACCCGTTCGGGTTATACGCACTTACGCTAATGTGTAATAAGGACCTACAGTTTAACGTGGAATCCGAACCACGGTGGAGGCCTGGCATTCCCCACATTCACAAGATGTCTTGTCAGAGGGCAAGGAGGGGTTTGATAATCAGATAAATCTGTGCCGGGATCGAGAATTGAACCCCGGCCGCCAGCACAGAAGTCTGACACCTTACCCCTAGACCGCCAGGTCGCCGGTTAGCTTTAAGAACTCTCATTGTCTTATTTGACACATGTTTAGTAATACCAATTTTTTTCTCATACCTAGGCATTTCAATTTTATTTACTGAATCCAATTATCGAGCCTGGATGGAATTTGATGTTTATCACGTTGAGTAAGCACTCGATTCCGATATAATCCATGTATGGTAGTTGAAGCTTTTCATGTCAAATGGCCTCTTGAATTCACTAAACATTTTTGGATGGAAGTTGATGATTATAATGCCTAAGCTATTCATTTACAGATTACAATCAATGTTTTTATTTCCTTATTACATCTCAAATCCACTAAACATTCATGGATTACAGTCAATGTTTTTATTTCCTAATAACATTTTGAATCCACTAAACATTCACAGAATACAGTCAAGGTTTTTAAGTCCTAATTACATCTCGAATCCACCAATCATTCACAGATTACAGTCAATGTTTTTTAATTCCTAGTTACCTCTCGAATCCACCAATCATTCACAGATGACAGTCAATGTTTTTAATTCCTAGTGACCTCTTGACTACGCTAATAATGCGTGGACAACAGTCGATGTTTTCACCTCGCTTTGATTGCCGCGAATGTCTTGGAACAGTACAGATGAATCGCCCAACTCATTAGCCTCACGTATTTCAATGCGAGCCGACAAAGGATTGAAGACCAAGCCGCATTATGCCCCCCAACTTTTTATTATCCTACAAGTCCCTTTTTTTTCAAATGTGGTAATCAATCCATCTAGCTACTTGTACAATATTTTTTTCAGACCATCATCAATTCAATAGTGTTATATCTCCAGAATAATAATATAGTATTGCTACATGTCTTAGATGCGTGTTGATAGGACATCAAAATAAATTATATATGAGTAGTACTGGTGACCTGGCGGTCTAGGGGTAAGGTGTCACCCTTCTGTGCGGGCGGCCGGGGTTCAATCCTCGGTTGTGGCAAAGATTTATCTGATTACCAAACCCTTCCTTCACCTCTGACAAGACATCTTGTGAATGTGGGGAATGCCAGGCCTCCACCGTGGTTTGGATTCCACGTTAAACTGTAGGTCCTCCATTTCATCTCACAATCACCCTACCATTACACATTAGCGTAAGTGCGTATAACCCGAACAGGTAGTAAGACGCGGTGCTAATAATAATAATAATAATAATATATGAGTAATAAATATTGCCAAAAACCGATAGCACTAGATTAAATCCACTCATATTTAATTGTAGTATAATAAAGTATAATAAGGTAAAATAAAGTCTAATATTTTCATATTATTTTAGATTTATATATACATTAAAATTATTTAATATATTTTGAATTAATAAAACACAATCCAATAGTTTCTAATTCATAACTAAATTATTATTTTTGACTTAAAAACAAATTATGGTTAGTATTTAAGTTTGTGAGTTTCAATGTGTATACCCTCAATTTTTCGTATATTAGCTCATTATAATTGGCTATCGTTAGTTTACAATAACTCTCCTATCCTTAGTAAAAACGACAAGGAACACTTGTTTTCAAACTAGTACTCACAGGAAAAGAGGAACGAAAAATATTTACTTCAAAGTAATATCGAGCAAGAGTGGAGTGTGTTAGTGCAAACGTTGAATTTATACACATGTTTGACTAATATTGACAAAAATTTCATCTTGAGGTTTTACATTCCTTCTAAACAAATATGTTGTCCCCCAGGTTAGGAACTATTATGTCTAGAGATAATCTCAAAGAGCCAAGGGAACGCATGCGCATACATGTATGAATGCAGTTTTACACTTTAATTATGACAAGTAAATATAATATTGATTCGTAATTACTTTGATGCTCTAATCAATAGAATATCGGGGGGCTCCTAGAATAAATCTCAGGCTAATTTAGTCTGATTTGCTAGCCATGGAATGATTACGGTTTTAATCCCTGTAAGGTGGTCTGATAACAATATTTTCTAGATTTGTTTCTAATCTTTCTGCATAAAAATACGAGTGAGTTTATTATATTATTGTTATTAGCACCACGTCTTACTAACCGTTCAGGTTATTTATTATAAAAACTACCATCCCTTATCCATTGGAACGAGTAGTAAGAAACAATGGAAATAACTTTGTAACAACAAACTAGCCGGTTACTTTATTTTATCGTGATACTTTCTATGACTAAACGTTATTAATTATTTTTTAAATATTTTGTTTTTGAGGATATACTATTTGTTTAAATCATATATATTTATCTAAACGGCGAAAAACCACTAACTCATCACCGTAGTTTACAAACCCTTGCGTTTGTAAGGTTGAAATTTTCTTGTCAGGAAAATAGCGGTATTTCCCCATATAGCCAGAAAAATCTAAAATTTAGAAAATTCTAGAAGGTAATCCAGTAATTGGGGACCTACAATTAAACAACAAATTTAGATGAAGTAGAAAAATAAGATTTGAAGACAACTCCAAATAAACAAATACATATTAAAATTTGAGTTTTTTAAGGGTGAATTGAAGAAAATGGGGTGGAAAGGTTAAAAATTTCAAAAACTTACATAAAACTACTACTTCTCAGTGTGGTAGTAAATTGAAATTCTGCAGGGACTTAAATTATTATTATTAGCACCGCGTCTTACTACCCGTTCGGGTTATACGCACTTACACTAATGTGTAATGGTAGGGTGATTGTGAAATGAAATGAAGGACCTACAGTTTAACGTGGAATCCGAACCACGGTGGAGGCCTGGCATTCCTCACATTCACAAGATGTCTTGTCAGAGGTGAAGGAAGGATTTGGTAATCAGATAAATTTTTGCTGGGACCGAGGATTGAACCCGGCCGCCAGCATAGAAGTCTGACACCTAACCCCTAGACCGCCAGGTCACCCTGCATGGACTTAAAAATACCACTCCAAATAAATATTATAACCATAAAATTTTAAACATTTCATTGGGAATGTGAGAAGCACGGGGAGAGAATATGTGGGGAATACACACAGGAGCTCTGAAACAGGGGGTGACAAGGGGGTTTGAGCCTCCTTTGATCCTTTAGTGCAGGGTTTGGGGCTTTCTAAGCCCCCCAAAATTTAACATACATTTTCATAACACCTGTAGTATAACCTGTTACCATCAGCTTGAAAACAATTTCAAATAATGAAGACATAAATCTTTAATTCATGTTATAAAATGGTAGATGAAAAGGGTCAGACCCGTGCCTCGTATTCCCCTTACAATATATAAGTGCTATTTTTGAAATAATTTATAAAGCTTCACACTGGATATTCCTGCCAAGTAAGTGAGCTTTACCTTATTTCCACACCGTAACGTTGAGTTAGTCACATGCTGAGACCATTCATAAGTTCTAAGGGAATGCAGGCTTATTTTATGAGAGAAGCATTGTATTTGATGAAATTGACAACGCCAAGTGAATAATTTCTCAGAATTTACTTGAATATGTCTTTTCTATTCAGTCATTTTTAATGGAGAAAGGATGTGAGGGTGAATATCATTTCAAGGATTTGCCTCAAATATACGAATTATATTAGTTCGTTTCACTTTTTATCCAAACATGTTTAATACATACAATTATATACATTAGGTAGTTCATATGCATTATTTATATAGAGAGGATTGTATTGTGTAAGGTTTTAAAATATGTAATTGACTTTTTTTTTTTAAGTGATAACAATAATTATAAAAATTGCTTCTCCCAATAAAAGAGAAGATAAATTAAAAATTTTCTCCCGGTGTTGATAATATTGTTTTCAGGATATGACGATTAAATAAAAAAATCTTACTTATAAATGTATATTAGAGTGAACATTTTTTCTATGAACTGTGTTAATTTTTTATTACCAAGTATCTTTCTTTGATTGTTTTAAAGAATCTTGCTTTTATAATAATATACCCTGATTTTTAAATGATTGCTGGAAAATCCTTCTTTTACACTATATATTTTGCTCACATATAATATCCCTAATGGAAATATAATAAAAGATGATTTCCAAATGCCTCATAAAAATTAATGTTACGAAACAATAGCACAAATATTCCCATATTATGTATTATGTCTTCGAAGATAATTTTCAAAAATATATTTTTAATAAATGCCCCTTTAAGTATGTCGTCTTAATAAAAACATAAACAAAATCTTGTTAATCACCGTAATCACGCTTTATATATAAATCATAAACCAAATAATGGTTAAAACATTAAAAACAACATAAAATAAATTATTTGTAAGCTACACTTAAATTATTTGTTAGGTCTATTTGTAAAAATTAAAACGTATTCTGATTCATCATGAGAAACTATTCCTAGATGACGAATATGAATTCAAGTTTTTAAAATAAATTTAAAATAAATTCAAATTCTCAACAAATTATCATAAGTAACCCATTCTTAAATTAATTTATTTTAGATAAAAAAAAGATAAAATAATATTATTTATAATGTTAAATAGTCTCCCAATATAAATTTTTAACCAAATTGTAAAATATTTTTTTATATATTTATATAAAAAACAGTCATTAGTTTACTACCGAAAACAGAATTCCCCTCAAAAACAAGTTTATAGCTTTATATGTATATTTTCTGTGAATAAATAGATCATATGACTCATTTAATATATATTTACGAATCCAGATGGTGATCTTAAGTGTTTAGAAACCGAGATATTGGTTATATATACCTCAAGAGGGCCACTATAAAATTCGAGATGGCAGCTGGAGGAGGTGGTTTCTATCGAAAATTGAACGCTATGGCCCTAATTAGCACTTGGAAAAAATTGTGCTTTTTTCCAGTGTTTCCGCATTAATCTCAAATTCGTCTTTAAGCTGCTTTACTAAAGTGCCTTGTATGAAAAAAAACCATAGTTTTTAAAATTTCTTTTACGTTTTATTTATGTTAACTCGATGTTCTTTTGTCGGGTTGTGTATCTCTTTCCTATGACTAAGCTTGAGAAAGTCACTAATTGCTAACAAACATACACTAATGTATAATAAATAAATATAAGATTTTTCAGAAATTGATCTTAAAAGGGTTGGTTGAGGGAACCACATCATTCATTTTTCTGGGCCATGGGCTGCGGATTTATATGCACAAAAACTGGCAGAATGTGCATGCAATTATTCCCATAAAATTTCATAAATATGCAATAAAAACATAACAAAATATACACACGTAAATACGAGGATCACATTTAAAATGGTATTTTAACAATTAAGTTACAGCAAACAACTAGGCCTTTTAATTTATCAAAATTTTCAGGAGGGAATCGCTCCTGGTTATCGTTTAAGATGTTCCTGTACATTGGAAAGCTCCTCTCTAGAGTACATGTAGTGATAGCACAAAACTTGAAACTGGATATATTTGTAGGAGTGTACTTTGTCTCTTACTCTGTGCTCTCCTTGAATAACTTGGTAAATTATGTCCAAAACACTGCAGATTGCATTTATTTTCAATATGTTTTGAAATTTCTCTACTATGGCTCTCCCAGCTGTACCTAGCACTTTACTATCTGATTATTTGGGAAACAGCCCCAAAGATTCTGATGATAGTAAATCTCATGTTTCAAGCTTGGTGATGGTGTCAGGAAGTATTTCTAAGCATGCCTGGACAAGAACATATTGCTGTTCATTCCTCTCACAAATGTTGATTGCAGAGTTGAAACCAGCTGCATCTTCAGGATTCAACATTCTATAAACTTACGGCAACCCAGTCACAACAATTCTCCCTTTACCTCCTGTTTCCATTGTCGCTTTCAAATTCCATCATCAAAGATATTGGTAAAAGCAGGACAGCTCACTCGATGAACATAATTGACCTTAGCACTACCTACCCTAATCACTCTACATGGTATGTTGGAAATAGCCAACATAAATAGAGCGAAGATAACGTCATCTGATAATGGTTAAATATATTTCTTAACAATTTAGGAAGTATTATTTTAAATAGCTAAACTACTTTACATATGCATTTATATGCATATTGATAAAAATATGTATCTATATCTGAACTAGGCATTAATATGTACCATAAAATGGGGTAGGTTTGTTAGATGTTGATTAAATTAATATCCTTAAAGCTGGAATATCGATATTAACAAAGTATAAATGTATGCATATATGCAAAATTAGCATCCTAGCCATGATCTTTGGTTTTCTCATCTGACAATAGAAATTAGAGACTAGAAAATACAACTAGTCACCAGGAAACCAACACAAATAAGTTTGTTTAACTTGCCTCATCCTAAGATAGCTAGGAAAATGAACATTGTAAAAGAGAAGAGGTTAAATTACCCCCTAACCCACCCTGACCCACTTCATGATTGTTGGACATAAAACAAAATTACCATTAAGTGCCTATGCACTCTCATAAGCCAGTATACACACACACTTTGTGGGAACTAGAAATGTCTTCTTATATATAACACCTTAGGTGATAAACGTGAACCACGTTGGTGCATTTCAAAAACCCTTTAGCCCCAAGATACCCGATATAGCAAACACAGCTCAATTATCCACGGGGCTATCGCATGATGTAAGGTTTCCAGGGAAGTTTAGCTACGATTCCCCTGAAATAACCCCTTTATCCTAGACTTTGATCTCTTAGGTGCAGCGATAAACGAAGGCTATAAACAACATTTTCATGATATCTATTTTTGTTATTTAAATCTATTTATTTATTCTGGTGAAGAAGGAGTTACACCTTGCCTTACATTGAAATAAGTTACAAAATGAGTCTTTAATTAATATAAAATAAGTAACTTAACTAGCAAAATTGTTAAAATTAAATCTTAAAAGCTAAACAATAAGATAAATACATACAAATCAACCAGACACACAATCATGCTTATCCGATAAATAAATACACACACTATATCATTCATACATTATCATTCATCATTTAATAATAAATCATTCCTACAAAAAAAACCTATCTGAATGCGTGTGATTTCAATAAATAAATTTATAAAAACCAAACAAAATTATATAACGTCAATTTTAGTTATACAGAAAACGGAAGAATTATATAGAAGATGCTCTTTTTTCATGAGCTGCAATTACGAGGATAACAGCTCAGGGAGAGATGTGATAGTAATTTTGAAAACTAAAGTAAAAGAGTGAAATGACCGTCGTCCTTTTAGTTGCCACCATTCGAACATGTAAAAGTATGGTGATATGCGGTCAAAATATCTTAGATTTTAAATGAGGTAAATGCACTGGTATCAAAGTGTTGGAGTCTATCAGGCATACATTGTCACAATAGTCAAAATTAGGTAGTATTATACTTTGTACAGTTTTAGATTTGAGTTCAGGTTGTAAAATATGTTGGTCTCTTGAGAAATTATCCACACAGGATAAACTTTCGTTCATTATTAAGCTTAGGTTCTTTAAATGTGAAGTTAGAGGAAATATAGTATCATTAACCATATATTTGGAATATAAAAGACTATATACATGACAAAAATATATTCGTCCCAATAATAATTGAGTATTATTTAATGGGGTTAGTCACTATATCGTTATTAATTAACCATTCGCAAGTAGATTTCGAATCATCATTAATTATTTTACCAACAACTGACAAGAAATTAATACTACTGTCACACAAATATACCTGTAGATAATTTGCGTGTAGGCGATACAATGATTCATAAGAAGAAGGTAGATCGTTAATAAATCATTAAGATAATAAGCGTCCTAGAATGTACACCTGCAATACTTCTTTTTATACAGAGCACCATATAGATGTAATGTTTTCTCATAAATTTTTAAAACTAAAATTGGTTGCAATTTGGGTGGACCTAAGAGAGTTTTAGTAGTTATACAATCACGTATATTTGTATGTCCAGAGTTTTTATTAAGCCTTCCGATAAAGTTATAAAGCATTAAAATTCTCACACTGATTGCTTATATGTTGTAGATAACCAAACGTTTTTAAAACATTAATTAGTTATTTTCATTATTTCACTTTATTTTACTGTTACACTATCATCTTATCACAATCAATGGAGGTAAGTAATACTTCACTTCTTCTTTTGAAATTTTATATTCATTTAGTCCTATTTTTTTTATAAAGAGAATGACAAGGACCATTATATTATTGAACCTGTTGTAGAGAGGTTTTCACATAGTTAAATAATATAGCTATTAGATCCCAAGTGAGGAAAGTAGTAAAGATGAAACTGATAAAAAAAATTAATATAGTAGATATATTTGACACAGACCAGCCTATCATTTTACGAACCCTTTGCCGATTTTCAATATTCCAGAGCATAGTTACACGTTCTAGCCACTCGATCCATTGCAGTCATACCAAACACAGGTATATAATGCAGTATGAAAACCTGTTCCTATCTTATTTTCCGTGCCATTTTCCACGTATGACTGTAGACCAGCCTGTTGACTAATTGCACTCTAGCTCGCCAGCTTTGTTTAGGCCATTCCCTACCTAGGGTAGCAGGAGATCACCAATCAACCTAACAAACACCCCCACCGTAACGGCACTATTCACGCAGATTGGGAATCCAGAAATTCACGATTTTAATTAATTTTGTATCCCATCTTTGAGCTTGTTGGCTGCTTTCACACACCTATTAATAAAGTAATTGTCATCCTGATTGCGTGCATTTTATTCGGACGATTAAGTGTCCAGCTTTTCACCGCTATTTGATTTGCCTGCGTTGGGAATTGCATTGCATTGTGGTTACGACGTTACAATGTATTGATACTAAAACTCGTTCAGTTAAACAGTAGTTGCATTTTAGAGGTATATATGAATGTATATATATATATCTATATATATATTATTTATAGCGAAAAGGTACATACCATTAGCTATATCTATTTGTATAGTTATATACAGATGTATACAAATATAGTTATATATAATTATATATAAATATACATTTATTAATAATTAGTTGTATATAAAATATACCTTTATAAAAATATTATGTATATAATTATATATATATATATTTCCATATATTTATATATAACTATGTATATATATAGTATATACATATTTGTATATAACTATGTATATATATAGTATATACATTTATTTAAATAGTTATATACATATATAAAATGTATATATAATATATAAGTATATAAAGTGTATATAATATATATATGTATATAAAATGTTTATATAATATATATACTTTTAAATATATATATATTTAAATATAGATATATATATATATATATGTATATATACATATATATTTAAACTACTTTAATGGAGTTGCGGTGATAAAGGGGGAATAGAAATAAGTACCCGTACTTGCTTAAAAGGAGAGGAAGGAAACATCTATGAGATTGCAGAAACTTCAGAAATACTCCGTATTTAAATTATGTTTATTGGCCCTTCCACGACTGTAATTATATTATCTTTAGAAGTAAGACGTTATATTTGAATTTAGCAGTAGTGAATCATTGTCTGCATTGATAGCGCCTAGATTACTACATCATGAAAGTAAACATATCATACCCAGACGAGGGGTCAATATTTATATATGACCAATTTTTGAGATTTGACCACCTTTCGGGATTTAATCTTATTGGTTGTCTTAAAAGCCTTCAAGAGATAGAACGTTCGAGAGAGAGAGAGAGAGAGAGATCCTTTAAGAGAGAGATTAAGAGAAAGATTATATTAAAGATTATGTTAGATATATTGTGTGATAAAGAGAGTATGTGAAGGTGGAGAATGTATGAGAGACGGATAAAGTGTGAAAGAAAGAATGAGTAAAGATTCTAAAGAGATAGAATTTTATAGTGTGAGTGTGTGTATATTTGTGTATATATATATGTGTGTGTGTGTGTGTTTTTGTGTGTGTGTGAGGGAGTGTGTGAGAGCGTGAGAGATTCTCATGAGAAGAGAGAATAGGAAAAAATATATATGTGGTATCAAACATTACGGTACTTTGAAATAGTATTCCCTCAAAATTAATTATAAACATGAAACATAATTGAACTTACTGTATTTTTATGAATGTAAAAAGATAAATAGTGTACACAAGAATTATTTTAAATAATATATCTTCAAAAAAACTAAGCGGTAAAATGAAAACTTAGCTTAATTTATATATTTGTATTGTTTTAATATGTGCTAAAATGAACATAGAAACCCATTATTTGAATAAAAGGAACATCAAAACCCATTATTTGAAAAAAATGAACAACAAGACTCATACCTAAATAGTTAAAATTTGTATTTATTTTTGACATTATTGGCGATAATTTTATCGTGTTTGAGTTTAAGATACATAACAAAACATATATAAACGTCATTTCATAATGTGCGAAACAAAACGTAGATAATATTTTCATCAACTTAACAACTTAAGCTTTTAATATTCAAATTATGCTCAACATTATTGATTTAAATGCGAATTAACAATAACAATATTCTAATGAAAAATAAATGCTTTCCCAATTTAGGAATCTCAATTTATATATGCTATGACCAGCATAAAAAGAGAAACATTCATCCAAAGATTATATGGTGATGTGTTCGGACCAACAAACAAAGATTGAATTATTATATTTTAGTCAAAGTGTTATATTTTATTAAGAGATCTGCGGCCATGCAGCAAATAATGGTTTGCATGGTGATTAAACAGCGATTAAACAACAAAAAATTTAATGTGGAAATCGGGTTTTCGTGGAAAACTACTATTTTTCCCGACATACTGGAATCCTAATCGTTAAAATGAGTAAGATGAGTGGCCGTTTGTCAAAATACGTTGAGTTATTTCCTCGTAATTTCTGATTACCGGAAAAGGGCTTATCAAATTATTTATAAGAATATATGTAAGTGAAATACGTATAATTCTTACTAATAATTGCTTTTTAATGCTCACCCTCAAAGTGTGAATAGTATTAGACGTTTCACAAAAAAGAAGTATTAAATATAAAAGTATTAGTTTTTGTCATGCTTATTATAGTTTATTTAAAGACAGCCACAAAAATGAAACCTTAGGCGTATTTTTTAGTGTAAATTAACCATATTTTCCAATAAAAAGTTGTGCTATCACAGGAATTTGTTTGAATACACTTAGATTTGCCTTATTTTCTGTATTTGATTATAAGGAGTGGGGAAAAATCATTTATAAAGTCTAAATGTTTGTTTTTGGTTTTTGTGTTCGAAGGTAAATCTAGGGAAGATTCCATTGAGTAAAGAGAAGCGTATTGAAATTGTTTTTCTGGTTGGAGCCCATTTCTGTCGTGAGATTGCTGAGAAATTCAACATACTTCATCCATAGTACCTAAGATAATATAGTTTGACGCTGTGGTGGACTTGATTAACAAATTTAGCAGCAGTGCAAATCACTAGGAATGGTCGTCAAAGATAAGCGCCTGATGAAGCCACATCCACATTCGTGCTCGAATCTGTTTCCAAAAGCCCACAGAAAATAACCGTAGGAACATTCACCATATATTTAAGACCAAAAAGAGGCACAAGTACATTTAAGATGAAATTGTTGCATCACATGACCAAAGATAATCCAAACCACTCGCTTCAGTTCTACGAGAGGGCCACATAACAAGTAACAGCAGACAAACATTTCTAAGCCATCATTTTCTTCTCTGGCGAGGATAGTTTTTATGACAATGGGGAGGCCAATCGTTAAAATTTGTGGTATTGTAGTGAAACCAACCCCCGTTGGTTCATGGCCAACAAAGTCCAGGGAGGTGGGGACATTATGGTCTGTTGTTGGGTGTGGGGCACGTGCATCGTTGGTCCCATCTTGTTCGAAGAGAACCTAACATGTGATATATGCCTTAAGATGCTGGAGAACACTTTATTGCCAATAGTGTTGAATGAATAAGGACAATTCCTAGCATTTTCCGGCAAGAAAAAGCAACCCCATTATGGTGTGCTGGTACGACATTGGTTGGATCAACAGTTTCCGGGATTTTGGATTTGACACTAGGGTCGACACAAGTGGCTGGCACGACTCCCGGACCTAGATCCCTTTGATTTTTATCTTGATTGAAAGCTATGGTGTAAGAAGTGAGCCCTGATATTTGACTCAATATATTGCAAGCTTTTAGTCGTTAATTTGAAGACCAACTGTAGCTTAGCTTTACTTGTGACGGACGTCACTTGGAACACATCCTTTATAGGCGGGGTGTCATGGGATATCATACTATATCTTGTATGCTATATTGGTCAATAAATAAATCCATACATTTTGTATGTATGGAAACGTTTTCCCCAACCTCTATATTTGTTATATTATTATCTACATTAATTTAATATCTATATATACCATTAGTTGATTTCAGGGTCATCATGAACTTAAAAAAGCTCTATAATCACACAGATGGTTCCAACGAACTTTCAAAGTCATAAGACTCGATATAGAATAGCTTACAAGTAATGAGGATATTAAGGTTTGAATCTCGTCTGAACGTTCTGGTAGTGGACCATCTCCTGGTTCAATACATTTGCGTAGGAAATTATAGCACCCATTTTGAGCAATGAGGGATTTTTACCATTCGTTATAAAACTCGGATGAAATTTCTTTTTATGAAAGGTGTAATCTTGCCTTTGAGAAATTAAAGAAGTCACAGAGAAAGGTGGTCGCAACCTATAAAAGGGGTAGTCTCCCTATAAATATTATTGTTGGGAATAGTGTAATGATTAAATATAGCCCCTATATTTATGTGGTTAGCAAATATCTTACCCAACCTTGTACCGAAATGGAGCGTCCCTTGGCGGGTGAAATCGTTCCTCATGCCTGTCTCGGTAAGGATCGAGAGTCTTTAGGCTCGCACTGAAGCACGTTGAGCTCATGGTAACCATTTAAAAAAAGGTTTCTCAAAACTTAGGCCATGGTAGATGTAAATTATTACAAGTTTAAACTATTCGTGATTGCTATTGTATAATTTTTCTATTATTAATAAATAGTTAGCATGAAATTTCCAGGTTTATTTGATTTAGAGAACGTATTTGTAGCCTAAATAAAACTTACTAAGCGGTGGTTTTCTGGTTTGGGCTGGCAGTTTTAATATTTATGTACGGGTAATTAACTACATTATTTCACAGGCTTGGGGCGCATTTAATTTTGGAATTTGGAATATTGTTCGATGTTGGTTAGAGGTACGCTTCATTATTAATAAATATATACCAATAGTACCAAATATACTATGTTATTGCCAATTATTAATGATACTGGAAATATGTCCGTGTGTATTAAATGAAATAATTTCATTTATTACGAATCTTTATGTTGTAATTTAACCAATATGTAATACAGGAATTAATGTCAATTTGTATTTCAGAATTAAAATTAATATTGTATCATACTCTCCTTAAAAATGTAGAATGTTAACTCTTTTGAGTAACATGCTTTATTCAGCTAAAACAAGATATCAGGAGAGCCAAACCTGCTATTATTCTAGAATACAACACAACAAAGTCAGGAATTGACATTTAAAGTATTTTTGTTAAGATGTACATGTACATAAATTAAATTACAATGAGCTATTTGATGGTGTTACTCTTCATATTTTGAAATCAATTCAATAAATTATTTCGGTATTTGAATAAACTTGAATTAAATGGGAATTGAAAGATAATTTATTGTAATAATAATTCATGGAATTGGGTGAATAGCTATGAAAAATAAATAGAAAAGTTATGCTACTTCTTAGACAACGACAGTAGCTCTAAAAGATGAAAAGGCGTTTATAGTGTTTCTTTAGGATTGATTATAAGATAAGACACTTTATTATTAGTGGTAAAAGTGTAAATTTTTTTACCAAAGACATACAATGCATAAAACAATTGTCTAAATATGCCTTGGGGAACAATTCGTGTTATACTTACTGTTCAAAAAATACTCTTTGTAGTGAATCAATCTATATAACTTTTTGTTAATTTATATAAACAGGTTTAAACTAGTTTTTCTGTTCAAAGTAACCCAATTACACAAAATATTAAATTATTATTGTTATTATTATTACTATCACCGCGTCTTACTACCTGTTCGGGTTATACGCACTTACGCTAATGTGTAATGGTAGGGTGATTGTGAGATGAAATGGAGGACCTACAGTTTAACGTGGAATCCGAACCACGGTGGAGGCCTGGCATTCCTCACATTCACAAGATGTCTTGTCAGAGGTGAAGGAAGGGTTTGGTAATCAGATAAATCTTTGCCGGGACCGAGGATTGAACCCCGGCCGCCAGCATAGAAGTCTGACACCTTACTCCTAGACCGCCAGCTCACCTACGAATATATATTTAAATCGATGAACTTTTTTAAATACTATTTTATAATTGTATTATTTATTGGTACACTGCTCCTTTCTGCCTGGGAAATCTACCATATTAAATTTAAACTTACGTTTGTTATGTTTAATTAATAAAAAAAAATTGATTAACTTACAGGGAGTATGCTTAGTTTCTGTCAAATGTTAAATCATAATGTCAATATAGTGTATGAATACTATAAATTTTGTATTTATTCCAAATATAATAATAATTAGCTAGTAACACATGGAGATAAAATAATAGAGATATTATTCTAATAAAAACTGGATAAGATATCGGACTTCAACTAATTGATTCAGTACTTACTTTTATAAAGATGGGAGAGAATTTTTTGAAGAAAAATAATTAGTATGGTTTGTTCGGTTATAAAACTGTGACATTATAGTTTTTTTTATAAGTAAACAATTTATCAATCCTCTATTTGATTTTGTATAAAACAATAATTTGTAAGAGTACTTAAAAACCTAAATAATATTTTATTTAAAAATGCGATGTATAATATGTATATTTTGTAACACCGTGCAGTTGTCACTCGTATCTTTGACCTCTGAGCCAAATGAAGACAAGTCAAATGAGTTGTGCGTTCAAGGAAGGAAAAAAAAATGGGGTTGAAAATAATGAGTGCATCTCGTGCCAAGCAAGGTATATGAGCTGACAACAAACAGTTTGAGCTCCCCCTCTCCCTTCACCATCCCACACCAACCCACCCTCACCTTCCTCCCAGAACAAAGTTATTCCCTTACAATTTAGCCACCATCCACATTCCCGTCATGGAATAATGATTAGTGGAAGACACGCTTCTTAGGGTATTTGGTAAGGTAAAGAGAGGTGTGTCCAGTGGCGTTAATATTAAAAAGATATCATTATTTCAAGACTATTGCAACTTTTTATGTTTAGTTCACACGGTCATATGTCTGTCTAGTCATTTGGGGTTCTCTAATTTCAAATAAAGTGACCTACAAAAATGTGCAATCATTAAATTGGGGTAGTTTCCGTTGGCATAATGGTAAATTAATAGCCTTAAGTTATATTTGTGTATTTTGTGAGATCAACTCAGGATAAAAAATTTATATATATATATATATATATATTCACAAACATTCAAGCAGTATACGTGTAAAACTACAATATACCCTTAAAAATTGTAGACTAATTATTTATTAAGGTTCAATCCTCGGTCCTGGAACAGATTTATCTGATTGCATAACCCTTCCTTCACCTCTGACAAGACGTGTATTATTCACAACTTGTGAATGTGGTGAATGCCAGGCCTCCACGATGGTTCGGATCCCACGTTAAACTGTAGGTCCTCCAATTCATCTCACAATAACCCTACCATTACACATTAGCGTAAGTACGTATAACCCGAACGGGTAGTAAGACGTGGTGCTAATAATATTAATAATAATAATATTTATTAAGACACAATCGCACAAACTTTCTCACATAGTACAAACCTATAATTTTGATAACCAAAAAATCTTTCTTCATAACTGAATTTTAAACAAAACTGCTCAATTAGTTTTAACAAATTTCAATATTTTAAAATTCATTTATCTGTAAATTGCCCTTAAATACTTTTTAATATGTTAACATATTCCTATTTATAAAGAAAAATAACTCCCATATATCCATTTTGAATTAAAATTTCAAGGCTATTTTCAAAGATTTAATATTTTAAAACGCTTTTACAAAAATCAACCTAGTTTGATGTATTGATCTGTATTAATAAAATTATGAGTTTGGCTGTATGTCATGAGTGTTGCACGATATTTACATCACGCAGTGGTCTGAAATCTCAAAATGTATACCCTATTTGCACGAATATATGCATCTAGGCCAGTATTTTATATTTTGATTTATTTTTAAATTCATTAAAACAGAAACTGTGAAGAAATATTATTTCAGAAGTATGTATTTCATAAAGTTTCGCAATTTGTGTTATAGAAAGGGAATATCTTAGTATAAGTATTCAGGGAAATTTATAATGTGAAAACACGCACATTTTAAGTTTCTACTTATATTTCTAGACAAACTTAAAACTGCTTGACTACTGCCCCGGGAATATCCAAAGATCAAGAAAAATATTAAGGGGAAGTTTTTAATAGGCCTGCGTACTTAGATAAACCTAAGGATGTGTACTTTTTTGGGCTAGTTTATTTTAGTATCATATTAAATTTACTCAATTATGGATAAAGAGGACTCAGTTGTATTGAACATCTGACCACAAGGCAGCTAATTGGTTTGGATTCACATACTTGTCAATAAATGTGTTAATATTTTAATATACTATTAAATACCAACTTCAGTTTCAGTGTATTTAAAATCCAAAACCTCCAGGAAAAAATGTCATTCTAGCATTTTAACGCTTTTAAAAACAAACCCTTATTGTTATTTGAGTTTGATTCTTAGTAAAAATATTTATCTACAATTGTTCTTATTTAATTAACACATAATACAATTGAGATAATGGAATGGGTAGGATTCTAAATTCCGACTGCTCACGGCCACTAGACTCTGCCTTTTGAGCTTAAGCTAATTACTAATTACTAATTACGCTTGTGTGTTAATGATTAGGAAGGCTCTCTATATAGGAAGTGAACCCGCCTCATCGTGGTAAAGGAATGACAAACTATTAAATAGAAACCACCCTCAATACTCTCGACCTGGTTTCCAACCCCGTTTATACCGTCATCGGCAGTTCAATATATTAAGGGTGGGACTCCTTAGACTATTATATTTCCCAAATAGATAACATTACTAAGTTAAAACGAATTAAATCTCATGAGAGGAGGCCACCATTGGGGCTATGAAATATGGTTATAGCACGGTAACAAAATATATTGAAGAGGACTAAGACTGAGTCAAGAAAATGTCCTGACAGTGAAAGAGGTGTTGGAGTGTGTCACGACCGTTTTAAGGTTTATTGAATGTATTTACATTGTAAAATCTAGTATTGAAACAACACATATTCTTAAGAAGTATACCATTTTGTAAATAATAATTAAAATGGTATAAGACAAGCAAAAGCAAATAGCCGACTATGTAAATGTTAGTTAATAGATTTAAATAAATTTGATTCTATTCGTGATGTTATTGAATTTTATAGTAGCTACCTCTCTCATTTTAGGTTTAGTGGAATGATATTTTTATTTAAGTAAACTTTTGAAATTGTGAACTAAATATCTGGATTCCTTGTTGTTCACTCTAAGTGGAGTTGATTTTACATGCCTACCTTGATTCCTTAAACCCCTTAACCAACAGCGTGTTTGTAACTCAACCCCAATAAAAATAGAAAGAGGGCACTTTTCACTTTTAGGTAGTGAAGAATTTTTAAAAATCAAATATGTCAAGCCTAATGCATTATATGGCATGAATACTGGAAAGTGCATCTTTAAACTCAATTAACAACAACAAAAAATTAAACTAAATAAATGGTTAGGGTAATATTTAGTGTGTAATTCTTAGACTAATTTTTTTACATTCATAGTGAGCCTGACACATTAGACATTTTGACTATCCGGTTATCTTAGGAACCAAGAAACATAAAAAGCGTAACATTATTATCAATCGACATTCTTTGGGAAACCTTAGTTTTACATATTATATTGTGAGCATAAAGTATTAAATTGCCTGATTGCTGGTGCGAGTGTATGCCAAACGAAATAAATAAACTATATAAATATATATTATTTATGTTGGTATTATATATATATATATACATCAATTTATATATATATACTTATTTAAGAAGTGTTTTATTCCTTAGACTTTATGACCATCTATGTGATTGACTACCAAAACAATAGACCTAGAAAAACGAGTCTTTGCCAAGAGAAAACTTGAGCTGCACAAATGTTATTATACTTCTTTCTACATTACAAGCCTGAAGACTTTTATTGCGTTATTTATTTTCAAAGCTGTTTATTTTCTATTGAAACTTTTCTATAAGGAGATATTTGCACCTTTTGAAAAAAAGTCATTGTGTCAAGCCGTCATCGAACCACACCAACTGACGGCGAATATAGTGCCAATTCCCAAAGATAGAAGTTGTCATATAGTCAGCATATTGAGCCCTCCAGCCATAAATATCATATTTCTATCTTCGAGCTGCAACTTTTTCTTTCAAGTAGCTCCTCATTTTCTCTCATGAGGTTGAGTTGACCCCGTTCCAGATCCCCAGAAAATCTAGATGCGCCGGGGATCTAACCTGGGACCTCTAACCAGGAACACTGGCCACTAGACCAAAGAATCGGTTTTTCAAACTTTAATACAAAGGAATTTATGAAAGACAACTAACCTTACCTGAATAGCACTGGGTGTTGCAGCCTGTTATTTATGACTTATACTTCATCGCGACGAGATTTAACTCAAGATTTTGATAAATATTGATGTTTCATTGCTCCCTGAAACCGAAAAAGCGATTTTTTTTTTTGCAATTTCGTATATCTCTCGGTCTTTCCATCAGTCTATAAATCTGTCGGTTATCTCAGAATGGAGCCGAAACACTTTTATTGATAGCGCTAAAATTTGGTATCTAGGGTTTTCATAAGGCTGTTCCTATGAATTTTTAATTAGACATCTAGCCTTAAATTTAAGTTTGGTTTACTGAAGGACAAAAAGAGAAATAATCGATGATCTCGAAATACACTCTTACAATTTTGATTAAATTCTGTATTCAGGCATTGTTTTACAACACAGACTAAATGGCAATTCTCATTTTCCCATGGAAATGAATTTAAAGGCACTTTAGAGAAGAGTAAATTTATAATCTTTTATCATATCTCCGGATCTATTTGTGATACGAAATAACTTAGCATTGTAAAGATGTAGTATTATTAAATAAATAACTTTTTTTTAAATATAATTTTATAAATCACTAGTTTTTGAGCTATGAGTAAATATATTTTATATATATTTATGGGGTACTTAGGAATATGAGCTTTATTGTTATACTATTTGGTGGACAGAGATGATTACTTATGCTTTTGGTGTAGTGTTTCTGCAACAATGTATTTTATTTTGTTTAACCTATCTTACTAGTTTTAAGTAAATGTCTCTATTGGAAGATTTAAGAGAAATAAAGTATGTGTGGTGCATCGTAACCTTTATTTACTTAGCACCTCTTCTTACCATCTGATCAGGCTATACGCATTATATATAGACTTACTACTTAGGACTATGCTATATTTAACATGAAGAGTGATAGCCATGCAATCCTTTTGTAGTTTCTTTGAGAGAGGAAGGGGGAAGGGAAGCGTCGCCCTCTTGATATACAGTGATACTGTGTCCCGCAAGTGGCACGCGACACTGATTCTGTGACTCTATGCTGCCTGTGGCGTGCCACAGAAACCGTGTTCGAGCCACAGCAAACATGAACTACACACGAGACACAATTTGAGGTGGCGATTTACGAACAAGAATTGCATATTGTGAATTAATTTATCTTCCCTCTCTATTGTACAACAGGAGGTTAAAATTTCTGATTATTGGATTATATTTGTTTCTTAATATGTGCATATATCATGTGTTGTTGTTGGAGAGCCCGAGGTCTGGTGGTCATTTAATGAATTTTGAGGGAGGTGCGTTAAATACCCAGAGGCTATGTGAAAAATAGTTATCGTAGAAATGGCTATTATGGGCAAGATAATGAGAAGAAGAAGAATCACTAAGCATTTCACTATTTTAATTAAATATACCAAGTGAAATTCTGATAATACAATATAATTAGAAATATCTAGAGAATGATTTTTTATCTTGAATCTATAAAAAAATTATACATTTCTAAAAAAGATTACTATAAATATAAAAGGGCTCGACAGGAACACTCGGAATATATACCACCCCAAAAAACACAAAATATAGTTTCTTACTTTATAGGAATCCCTGAAAAAAAACATAGTCCAATAACTTATATTTATAAAAAAACACAATGTACTTTATGAAGCTGATATCAAGTTTATGCTAAATGTATTATAAAAACAAAAAAGTTATACTAAAAATATATCACAAGCAAAAAATTATTCAAATATAAAAGAAAATATTATTAGCTAAGCCAACACCAACAAAAAAACTACGCACTCATCAATAAATATATNCCGGGTTGGGCTGCTAGTATCAAATAAAAGTACGGTTACAGTTTTATTTTATTATTATAAATGAAACAATTAACATATGCAAACTAATTGATATCAAGAAATAATGACTATATTATCTTATCAAAATTAAACACATACATTATGTTTACATTTAATATAAATACTACAAAAAAAAGTTCATTTTACTAGTAGTTTGAAACTTGTATACAAAATATTTTTATTACAGAATAAACGTATATATAAAAAACAACAACTTTAAATAAAAGAACACAATCTATGTGGCACAACAATTATTACAATTATTACTTTTATAATATTTAATAGGCCACTTTTATAAGAATGCACTAATATTGATGTTTTATACCTGTTGTTATGTAACATAGAAAAGGATAAAATCAGAAATAGATTTTTTTGGTTAAGTATTGACATTTCATTATTTATAGTTGAAAAAAAGTTTTGGTTTAATAGAAGAAATATATAGTTTTAGTTATATACATTGCTTTGTAATAAAATAAGATAAATTCATATTTTTAAAATAAGATTAATTTATTCTTAATCCTATGTTCCAAAGTTAATATTTATATTTAATCAACTAAAATTTATATGATGAACAAATTATAAAATATGATCTGGAGTTCTTCAGTACAAAGTACTTACCTTGACAATATATAACAGTTGTTTGCAAAGTAATTAGAGCGCATCCCTACAAAATATAATTTTAAGATTTGGGTCACACAAACATACAGTATGTTTGTACTATCTCATGTGTTTTGCATTTGGCAGAGTGGTTGAGCCTTTAACTCTTAAAGTTTTAAGATGTTACGAGAAAAATATGGCAGCACAAATTATAGGAGTGAGATATTATTCTTCATATATTATGCACTAAATTTTGGCATGCTTTTCAGTATGTTGCTGTTAAATTAGTGATAATGGCATGTGAATTTGACAGCACCCACTTAATTTTATTTTCACGAAAATTATTGCTGCACAAATTAAAGGTATAGGATGTTCTTGTGGCAAAAAATAAGCAGTAAATGTTGTCATATGTTTCAGAATTAGTTCCATTATGTGTGCTCTTAGGTGAAGTTGGCTACCAATAACGTATTTGGTATTGAAACGAAAACTATGGTGGCACAAATTCAGAATTAAATAGAGGTATACATCTCCGAATTTGTGCAGTTAAGGGTTTGGACAGATTCTCAGATAACGTCTTATTGGATGTCTACAACAAGAAACGAACCTCTATAACTAAATTCAAGATTCCAGGTCACAGGTTTCGGGAGATACGGTGATGAGTCAGGTCTTTTTTCTTTATATATATATATATATCTACAAATAGGTCTACTTATGTACAGACATTATATTTTCACAGTAACAATAACTATTTTTAAGTAATTGTATTTAAATCTAAGAAAATAACATTTCAAAGAAAATTTTATCTCATATCGTTAAACAAACTGTTCAAAATATATTTCAAATACAACTTTTGAAGGGTATTTACAGTAATGATTTGGATTCAAGATTTTCAAAACCTTCTAAATTAAAATAGCCTTCAATCAATTATATTCTTCCCATAAACAATTTGTGTAATATCTGATAGTGATGAAATATTTAGTATCAAGGTGCTTGGGTTTAGCGGCAGTCAACTATTTCTCCTATAAGTATTCTTCTCTCATTCACCTGAATGTAGATCCTCCCCTCAAGCATCCGTACCTATCTGCATTGTTGTGGTGCAATGTCTATGATACCTCAGACGAGCTCTAGGCCTTTATCTGACGGATATATCGACCATTACTTTGTCTTTCACAAAAGGACAAAACCAAAAAATGGAATGGGAAGGGGTAAATGGTCTGTAAGGGTAATACCATACCATTCTTGCCCCAAGGGCTCTTTCCAGAATATTGCAATAATATAAACAAAAGGATAGCATAAAGGAAGCCTGAAATGGAAATAGAGACAGATGATTAGTAAAAATTTCTAGCACGTATCTAAAGGTAAACAATAAAGGTTTGTGTTTTATAGGGAGAATGTGGAAGGAATTGGAAAATTAAAGTTTTTGTTTAAAGTCCAATATTATTTATTTGGAGGAGGAGTAATAGGATACTAGAGCATTAAGGTTATAAGAATTCTCTTTCGAGGAGCTAGAAATGTGTCCACGTTCAGTTACATCTCTTTTTTGACAGAGTATTTGTTCAACGAATAAGTGAAAAGGATAATCTATAATAATTGAGACCTACTAGAATCGCAAATAATGTATATGTATGATTTTTACTTTCTAGTGAACCCTATTAAAGAGAGTATGGTGATAGTAGAAAAAAAGTTGGAGATATTGATTAATGTCAAAGATTCATGATCCTCTTGAACAGATAAAGTCATTTTCGCGTTGCCATCTGTGTGCATGTGATTGTTAGACCTAGAGCAAAACCCTTTAGCAGATTGTGCATAAACTTTCATAGCTTGATAACCGATGGGGTTTTAGGATCTATCCATCCAACCCTAACATCAAGGGTAGCTCAATTAAGGGTAATATATAAGAAATCAGTTTACTCAAGATCTTTTATAACAATATTGATTATAATTCACATTTAGGCACAATAAAGACCACACCAAATAAATTGTTTCATTTTTCCAGAGGGTACGTTACATGGCAGATATTTCCGATTTTGATCATATTTCTTCAAATATCTCAGATAGATAATACAATTTATATAGCAATTTTTTTTTATATTTAAAATATCTTATATATATATATATCTAAAACAGAGTAAATGACACAATTCGAAATGATCTAAGATAGCAGTGACTTGTAACTGAGGTAGAGGGTCCAATCAGAAAAAACTAAAAATGGAGAATTTAAAAAGGTGGAGTATTAATGTTAAAGAATAATTCCTTTTCGATTAGGAAAAAAGTTAAAGTTTGACTGGTGATTTGGCAAATAACTAGACACGTTTTATAATTTGACATTTCTAAATAAGAGTTTGATAAAGAGGTTAAATATTTCCAAAAACAAAATAAATACTTAACATTGGCAAGCAAATAACTAAGAAAGTTTATTTCAATGAGTTTCCAGGAAAAGGGTTGTTAAAGTTTTAAAAACAATAAAAACCTACTACTCAATGGTCTGATAAACTCAAATTTAGCAGGCAAGTAACCATGAAAGTGTGAAAATTTTACATATTATTATTGGATTCCAGGAAATATAGTCAGAATATAAAAAGGGGAAAAACACTTTCTTTGCTGTTGAATATGTATCACTCCAAACAATCAAATACTACTTGAATATTTTAAATTTCTAGATTAAAGTTAGTGATATTGGGGGGATTCCAAAAGTTCCAAGTCTAATAGAAAAAATTACTTCTGACCATAGTTAATGATTTAAATTTTGGGAAGGTATAAAAACAGATTTTTTTAATAGGAAGTCCCATTTTAGAAAATTGCAAAAGGAGGATCTTTAAACCTCCTACCCATTTCATGGTTCAACTTTCACATAACAGAAGCGATTAAGAGCATTTTCTTTGTAATATTATAGTCTAAGGCAATACGCAATTTCATCATCTAAGAGTATTTAGAAAATATATATTTTATATTGTTTAAAAAGCTGTGAGAAATATGCGGAAGGTCCAAATTATTGTCAAGTTGGAGAGAAACTAGTCGGACATCCTGATGGAATTTTTTTATTGGGTCCCAAGTGATAGAGTTATTTTCATTCGAAATATGGTGGCTTTGAATCACCTTAAGTTCGTAATCTTAAGGGGAAATTAACACATATTTAAACATTTCTACAGATGTTGACGACATATTTGATACAATTTTAATATCAAACAACAAAAATATTGCCTTCCTTGGTTACAGGTTTAAATTAAAAATGAGAAATTTGAACTTATGCGTGGGTGTGAGCAACAGGAGGGGTATAGACAGTCGTGTTGGCATTGAAAAACGGTTCCTGAGTTGCTGGAACAATACTTTAATTCGACAATCAATTGTTGTGTGTGGATATAAGATGGAATCTTGCAAAGCTGCCAGTGAAATTTTATCAAATTCTCCGGGATTAGGTTCAAGAATCTTATCAAGAAGCCACGGAGTTCTACTGTTTTAGATTTCAATTATTTTTTATCTAGATAATAAACTTAGAGTTGGCATGGTATTTTTTATTAGAGTTATTCAACAGAGTCAATGTATTTGTTGGTTGTGTTCAATTTATTGCTAACTAAGCAACTTTTGCATTGAAATGTAAAAAACTACATTGTTGAGAGTATTAGTTACAACATGAGAAGATTGAGATTTAATAAAATTGTATTGTAAATAAATTAAAAAAGACAATAGTACTATAACGAAACGACAGTCACTGAGCAAGTATTAGAATAATCAATTTAAAAATAAAGTTTATTTGATTTGCAGAAATATAAAATATATTATTTGGTACTTCTAACAAATTTTTAAAAAGAATCACGAGGTATTAATTAGTTCTTGATGATAAACAACACGAAAAGGAGTTTTTTTTAATAACTTTAAAACTGCTTTATCAAATCAAGAAAAAAAAATGCTACTTCTGTAGCGAGTGAACAACAATATCAGGATCATAGGGGAAAATGTTTGGGTGATCTGATGAATAAAATAAAAATTAGATTTAAAAAAAAGTAGTTCCTAGTGACCAGTTTTAGTTACACTATAACATACTAAGTTCGGAACTATAGGATAAAAAAATTGTCCGTTGCGAAGCCTATATTTGGCTACTGTCTTGATTGGGAGATAAACAATAATATCTATTAGAAATGGTCTTGCATTGCGTGCACTCTTCTTAATTATAATCTGCTGAATAAATCTCCTCTAAATTCTACCATTTCCATAAATATATAATTTATAAAGACAAACAAATTGAACCATATTTAATATACACGTAAATATTACTGCACTAAATCAATTCACACAAAGACTAGAATTGATCTGAGATCTCTTTTGAGTTCATTTTCCAGCAAGAAAGAACAAGAGAATGAGATATATACTATGTGTCATAGATCTGCGTCCTGCCAGGGCAAATTCTCAAAAGTGACTAACGTTTAAAACAAAAATCAATTGACGAGCAATTTAGAGGGTAAAGAATTATAGGAATTCCGCATTCACCCAGTGAAAATTAGGGGAGAAAATAATGGGTACCCAACTTGAAGTAGCGTTTCTCTGTTAGTTCAGAAAAAACTGGTCCAGTGGTGTAGTGGCCAGTGCACATGTCTACAAGCCTAGGGGTCCCGGGCTCTATTCCTGGCTGATACCTTGGGTACTTTTCCCTTAAGGAGAATATACCCAACGTTCAACAGGGTTTGGTAAACTAGGCTAAAGTTAGGTTAAGACTCACCCCGGTTCCAAATATACATCATCATCACATCATCTCATTGTGGGTACGACGCGTATACAATCTCCTATGGTGTATCCTGGGCATCGTTCTGTGCCATTACCAGGGATACAATGTCAATAAAAGTATATTCTAAAAATTTCTCAAGATGAATAACATTTCAATCAAAAGCTTGCTTGGTCGACAATATTGTGTGTGTGTGTGTATTTAAAATAAATTATTACTTGTGAAATTAAAGTAGATATTATTTCAATTATTGCATTTAGAACTCCATTGCTATTAATTGTTGACCTTCGTTAAATAATGTTATGCTATAATATAGAACACAACAAAATGGTAATGGGATACTTATAATTTTGATAATTATTGAGGAATCATGGCGGCTAAACGTTTAGTGCAATTGCTCATTGAACCACCGTACTAGTTTGCATTGCCTACAGCAAGAACAACAGAAATTTCCAGAACAATGCCGACTAACCTCCATCCGTCCACCTGGATTTAGACCCCACTCTCCCATGAGATACAACAGAATATTACAGAGCCATCATTCATGGAAATTATACTTAGATTTTAAGTTTTGCATGCAGAGTAATCTTATTGTACAGTTAACTGTAAAATTATTTATCAATGTGTTCTAAGGAGCATTATAAATTAATTTTATGTGTATTATTTTTATTTAATTTAGATTTTATTTCATAATACATACATATAATAAAACTCTAAGTCTCTCTATAAGTTTTTTTTTTTTGCATTAAACTCAAAAACTGCTCATCAGACAGAGACCAGACTTCTGATTTACTTTATATTTTTAAGAATACAGGGTAAGCTATGTACCATAATGCTACCCCATCATTGAGAGAAGATGTGTCAATATAGCGATTTAAATGTGTTTACATTTGCATCTTAAATTTGTAACCATTCTAATATATTAACTTCTAATGTATAAATCCTATTGTCATATCTCCTTGGCAACGAGGGGTTTAGAAATATCATCAAATAACTATAAAAATCTTTGAAAATTAGTATTTTAGAATGTAAATCGGCGTCCTACTTAATCAAAAGAGAAACTATACTATTTTTATGTTGTTGAGTATTCACATTAGTAGACAAATTGTGTTTTTTTAGCTAATAAAACTACATATCGGTGTCGTTTAGACCTTTTATTTAATTTTACATTTACATAGATAAATATTTAAACACATAATTGAATTCTAGGAATAAAAGACAGCTTAAACTCAAAATTAGACCAATTAGTTAAGAAATTATCAAGTGAAGTATTATGTACACTACAATTGTGTGATAACAATGTAATTTCAAGAACAAGAAATTGTGCAACGTAACTCAGGGATGTCTGAAGATGTACACGTCAGGCGTTTTTTTTAATACAATACGTTTTGTTACATAGATTTGGACCCTAATGTAGACCGCCACATCACCCCACCCTAAGTGTTTAAGCTTCATACTGGAGGTGCAGCAAGAAAAGACAGGTCGCTTCACTGTTTGATATACCTTTTTCGACAACATAGGTAGGATTAAATATCACTTAAGGGAGTGCTACAAATCGTCAGTGACAATTATTTTGAAATAAAATAGAATATGAACTATGACTATAAAGTGTTTTGTTTATTTTTAGCATCGCAGTTTGATCTTTACGCTTATTTACTAATTACGTTAATGTGTTAGCGATGAGGATATTAGGAATACTATACTAAAAATAAAGTGTACCGCCATTTTAATGGAAGAAGAGTGTAAAACCATAAAACAAAAAAACAACCTAAACACACCCGGACGAGATTCAAAACGCGGTAACCGCGTCATGGGCAGTGCGGTTTATTTCAAGAGTGACGACTAAGGCCATTCGGCCGCTAAAGCAACAAAAACTATGAAGTTATTAGGAAATTGGTTTTCACTAAATTATACGACAGGGAGAACTGGTGGTCTAGGGTTAAGGTTTCAGACTTTTGTGTTAGGGTTCCAGGGTTCCAATCCTTGTTCCAGCACAGATGTATCCGATTACAAAACCTTTCCTTCACCTCTCGTAAAGTGTGTGCTTTCACACTTTGTAAATGTGTGGAATGCCAGGCCCGCACCGTAGTTCGGAACACACGATAAACTGCAGGATCCCTCTGCTTTCCACCATCATCATACTAACGTATTATCATTACATCTGTGGATACTAGATTTTGCTTTAAGAGTGTCCCCTTCTCAGAAATGAATTCCTCCATACGCCAAGAGAACAGAGGTAAAGATAAGGTCAAATGGCCAAAATCTAGAGCACTAGACCCACCCAGATTATGCGACATTTGAAGCCAGGGGGATAGGGGAGGGACTTTGGGGTCTGAAGCCCCCCAGACGCAGCTCCTCCCCCAGGAAATTAAGAATATTACAAAAATAGGATTAGGACTATGTTCTGTCAACTAAGTAATTATATTTGTTTTAATTATATTTGATGTACAGCCAATAATTATTTGCAGTAATTAGGCCTTTTCAAAGGAATACTTTTTCTGCTGTTTTTTAAAAATACTGTAAATTTGCACGTAAATGAAAACTGGACATTTGATACCATAATATTTTATAGAAATGGTTAAAGTCTTTACTCATTGTATATAAAGTTTTGACGTGGCTACATTAATTGAAATTATTATTTTAAAGCAACTATGTGAGCACTATTGTATCAGGAGGGGAAGGGGCAGTTTATATTACCATACACCCCACCCCCAACAACTGAAAAACCCTGGGTGTGAAGAATAATAAGTAAACACAAACCTGTTAAACATTAGTGGCATACACATTGCTAGAGGGAAGGCCGCGTATCCGATTTTGTTAGAAATTAAATTAAAAATTACCATTTGCATCCTTTGAAATCAGAATTTTTCACGGGGGATAAAACCCTAGACCCCCACTTTTTAGGGAGCATCGCTGATTCTTGATCTTTCTTATCCCCCTACTTCAAATCAAATTTCCAAATATTACAGTAATTGAAATATTTAATGGTGCAATTATGAAAATTATTATGCAACCCCCTCCCCGCCCCCCCCAGTGCAAAATTCTGGGTACACCCCTGGTTGAAGCTGTGAAAGATTGAGTTTATTGAAATTAATATATGTACAATTTGAAATCTAATGTGGTAAAAGCGCAACATCTTGAGAAGGATACATAGCAACTATTGATTAAAACGTTACAAAGCAATTATCAGCACATAAACAATTATTCAAATGCTAATTAATAGATTTGAATAAAATGTATTCTCTTTGTGATGATATAGTTTGTTTGTCTCTACCCCTTTCACTCAAGGTTTAAGTGGAAACACATTTCAATTTTAGTGAAATTCGTATATGTGAATCAAATATCTGGATCCATGGTGGCTCACTATAAGTAGAGTTGACTTTAGCTTTAAATCATAATGCCTTAAATTCGGCGACGTAATTCCAAACCCAAATCAAATAAAAAGTTAAATTCATTGAGGTCTACTTAGTGAAACACCAAGGTGCGTAGCTTTGTTGTATTCTTTTTAATCAATTATGTTGAGACCAATGCCTTTAAGGCGATTGGCCCTTTTCATTTGGTGTGGAATTGCAGAGCCATGGGAAAAAACGGCTATCTTCAAGGATTTTTATTGTTTTGAAATTTTCTTTTCAAAAATGACTTGTCTAAGAATAGAAGCATTTTAACTAAGTTATACTTTTTATATATACACCTCCTTTAGGATTTTAACAGTAATAAAATATCAATAATTTTGACATTTTTCAATAGAAAACTGCCGGCTTCATAACAAAAAAATAAGAAAATCTAACACCTAATAAACATTGATAAATTATCTTAGAGGAGGTGTTGAAAATATTACTATACAAATTTCACTCGTTCTCGAGAAAATTGATATTTCCAAACGTATCATTTTTCCGAAAGACCTGTCCAGTAGCTAGCGCCATCTACGGTTTCCGTGATCCATCTGTTCTTGTAGGCGTGGAAGGATACTTTGGTCGGCTGTGAAGCCACGCCACGCCTTTCACCCTTCCGCTCACCATCCCCCAAAATAGGTTATAGACTTGTACTCGACAGGGCAAAGGGCCTTATCATAGATGTAACTTGAACATTCATTCAACACTATAAGCTAAATACAATGTATGTCTACCAATTAGTTTCAAGATAGTGACTGCAAATTCTACTTTATGTTCCTTGCCTAGTATTGTTATTATTGGATTTTCAGTGACCAAGTATAAAGTTTTCTAAATACCTACTAAACAGTACGGCAATCTTGAAGAAAATAGTGTATATATAATACTACTTTTTTGCTTTTCCAGATCTGACAATGGGAACCAATAATAATTATCATATAAAAATATATTATGTATATTTATTTGTTTGCATGTATGTATGTATTTGTGTCATAACTTATAAATCCAAAACCAGTAGATCTAAAAGGATGACCATCATACTAATATATAAAAATGGAATGCTGTATATTCGTTTGTAGCTTAATCACACCAAAACCAATGTATATTCCTAGGATACATAGAAAATTAAAAAGTTCCAGGAATGTAGTGGGATTACTCCAAGTACTCGATTAACTCTTAAATATTTGATGTATATATATATATAAATAGAGAGAGAGAGAGAGAGAGGTTGTTGAAATGAGGAATTTAAAATTATGGTTTTTAAATAAATAAACTACTTCTCACGGTGGCTGATGATTTTAATTGGTCAGAGAGGTAGGAGCCATCCCAAAATTCAGAAAAAAAAAAGATTATTGACAGGAAAATGAGGATAAAGAGTACGCCTCACAAATGTCCTAAGCCAATAGAATAAAACACTTTCTGTATGGTTGAAAATAAAAATTAATAGGGTGTAGTGGTACAAAAATAATTAACCATAAGCGTCTAAACTTTTATAATTTTAAAGTAAAGAGTAGTGAATGGGGGTTGAGGAAGTGGGGGTGATTGTGTGGGATATGTATTTCAAAAATTAAGAAATCAATAAATTGGTTGTGCAATACAATTGTAAATTATCAGGAAGTTTGATGAACCCCCTATATGAAATGTTTTCTTAAAATTCTTATAACAAGATTTGGGAAAACAGGTGGATGAGGGGTTAACTAATACAAATAACACATTCTATGTATAGAAGAAAATTCAAATAATCGAAATGATGTTAAACGACCACCCCATAATATCATAAAGGAATCAAAATTTCACAAAACATTAAAAAAAGCTTCTACTGTAGTAATAAATTGAAATTTGTCAGGTAAAGCAGGTACAAATGGGTCTTCATAAAAGCCTTTTATTTAAGTTATGCTCATTGCTAAACCGTAATCCACTTTTTTCATCTAACAAGTTATAAAATTTATTATGTTCACTATTAAACAAATATTACATTTTTTTATGTATTTCGTTCGTGTTTGCGCTCAGTTTATTGGCTGATTAATGTTTCGTTTAAAGATTGTTTTTAAGAATGCAATTTTACATATTTTTGATATCTGTCTGTTGATAAGATTTATTAAAACACTTATAAATATCCTAAAACCTTCACATTTCTCATTGCGATCATCCATAAAATAATGTTGTCTAGAAAAGTCCAAAATAATTATAAATTAATATAGTGGATTCAAAGGAGGATCAAACTAAACAAGAAACGCTAAATAAGAATAATTAATTTTCGAAAACGTAGACTGTAACATTACCATGCTACTTTAATTGGCTTTAACTCTTTAACAAGCAAATATTTATTCTATGTCACGCTTAGTTCTTTTTTTATTATTATAAAAATCATTATTTAACATATTTTATGGAGCTTTTAGCACATATTCCAATTATATATCTCTTTTGACAATGTGTTTTGGTCGCCCTTTTTCTCGTGTTTTATAGCAAACTTCAAACAAATAAAGGATTAAAATTTAAATATAATTTAAAATTTGTTAGCTCTTCCCGTGGCTAATTATTATAATATAGACCATATTAAAATCGAACCAAGTGACTTTATCAATTCCCCGAGTGAAGAAGGGTACACACGCTAGCTTTGTCTCCACATTCTTATTTTTTTAATGCCTTTATTTCCAGATAATATAAATTAATAATAAGAGTACTAAATATTTGATTTTTAGGATGTTTGTCTGCCAGTCTATTTGCTTGGAGCCAGTTAACTCAAAACATGCTTATCGAATTAAGATGGGCTTTTATCTGTTGTACTCATTATATTTAAGAATACTGCGTAAGCTACATACCAACACGCTATATTATCGGCGAGCGTAGCAACAACGAGGAAACCTGCGCGTAATCACTGAATTTTCGTCGCAGCTAGTATTGAAAATACATAAGATGGCACGTGATATGATATGGGGTGTGGAAAGGGGGGGGGGGGCGATGGAG